>JBAKGM010000200.1:11371710-11383106 GCA_037177215.1 Asparagus racemosus | reverse complement strand
TCCTACGTGAGCCGACTCATGCTTGCTCTTTGCCTCAAAACAGAGACCGACAATGCCAAAAAAGACCTAGGCACAACGTAAGTCCTAGGCACCCGACCCACGAGGTTGTCCCCTACAGAAGTCGCCTCCCCAGCGGGAACCAACACAAGAATACTTGGGTATGACGCGAATCTGGGACATCCAGTCTATAAATTGACAGTCCCAAGGTCGCCGACCCCATCCGAGGATCAAATCTGTGAGCTCCAGACCTAGTCCAAACTCTGTCAGCCCTGGCAACCATAGCTCACCTCCGGGCTGACTCTGGGAATCGAGACTACCAAAGCCGAGCTCAATCAAAACAATGTCGACTGTAAGCCCAGCGGGGGCCGAGCAAATTTTGCTTAACCACGCCCATTGTATGCCTCAGAGAGGCCGAGTCAAATTTATTTGCTCAATAATTGTAGGTTCCCAGTGGGCCAGATTGATTTTAATTAATTGATTGTTGGTTGTAAGTCCTGCTAAGGACGACTTGATTTCCACGACTTGATTTCTGATCTCATAATGCTCATCAATTGCGACCCCACAAAGGTCAGCTTGATTCTTTGCTCGATCGACAGAGCTGACTATAAGCCAAGATAAAAATGAGAAGAACAAATAAAGTCAAATTTTTAGTTGTCTTTTCTGAAATATAATCATTCATTAATAACTCAAGCAAAGTACATTCTCAAGGGTCGGCACGACCTACATAGAAAAGTTAAAACAAAGAAGAAAATGAAAATCTAAGTCCTAACTCATGCTCTAAAGGCTGATTTCATCACCAACGTCTTCACCCTCGATACCCCCGTTGCTCACTCCATCACCTAAGCCGACCTTCGCCTCTGAGGGGCCCGCGATACTTGCAGAAATTAATGAGAGGGTTCCAAGACAGCATGGAAAACCTGAGGGAAGCATTGCCAAAGTAGGGAAGTACTGCCAAGGTATTCTTGAGGCATTGCCCCCCAGTTTTACATCGACGTAGCTTGGAACCCACAGGTTTAAACGAAGCATACCTTCCTTGGGGACATGCCCTCCTCCTTGAATGCAGATCGGAGTAGCTCCCGCTAGCGCTCTCAGCTTGAAACTCCTATGGAAGGTGATCCATGGAGGAAGCTTACACCTCCGCTCCCCAGCCATCTCACAGGCGCTTCTAATTCGAAGCCCTAATAACCTAACTCCCCTATGGGAAGACGAAGAAAATTCGCCCCTATTTATAACCAAGCCCATAAACGTTAGACCTTCTCGTATTTAATGGGCGAAGTTAAAGTGCAGAACCCGAAGCGTCCCCTCGAGAAGCACAAACTCGAAGTGCCGCATCGGAAGTCACAGAAGCGCCTCGTTATCCCTAATGGGACCCATGACCAAACTAAGAAGCCTATGTGGTAGCGGTGCAGGAACGACATGCTAACTCCTGTGACGACACAGTAGATCGGTCGACATGACCCACCCAAGCTTGTCAGATGATCGAACGTTAAGTTGTCGATTGGGCCGACCAAACTATGAGTGTCGACCGACCCCCTTGTCATGTTGTATTAGCTATGATCTTTCCCCTGCCTTGCAAATAACAGCTGAACTTAAAATCAGAGTCGTTGTCATTATAAAGGGTAGAAAGAGCATGCAAGAAAAAATAGAGCTCGATAAGAAACGCAAAGTGAATCTTCTTTTATTTTTATTCACAAGTGGAATGTATCACAAATATACAAAGGTCATTTCGACTTAAAAAAAGAGAGAAAAAAGGGAAAACAAAAGATGTCCTAATCTCCGCCATCGTCGCCGTCCCTTTCGCTCTCGTCGTTGTCGTCGTCATCATCTCCTTCCTCCTCATCCTCTTCCTCCTCCTCCTCGTCTCTCTCCTCGGCCCCAAGTCGTACCCCAGCTCTCCTTTTCTCTAGGCCCTCGAGAATGGATAGACAACCCTAGACACGAGGGGGATAGGTGAAGGTAGAGGACGAAAGGACGTCTGAGGGAACCTGGGCCCTTAGATAGTCGAAGCTGGCCTTGACGGCTAGCGACAACTCGACCTTGCCAAAGGGCCCATGTTTATACTCCTCGATAACCTTCTTCTTACCCTCCTCGGACGACGCGTGATCTAGTTGAGCCTTCATTGGGCTGACGTCGGCCAAGGCCTCCTGATTCGTCGCCTTTAGCTCATCCAGCTCGGTCCTCAAGCTTTGGAGCACAAGCCACTCGGATTGGAGCTCCTTTTGAACTGATTGCTTCTCAAGCTTCTCGGCCTCAAACTAGTTCTCCAACTCCTCAGTCTGTGATCTCCACTCAGTGATCTCCCACTTGGCACCCTCAGCCTTCCTCTTGAGCTGAGCGGCCTCCTCTTTGAGCTTATTTGAAGAGCTAACTGCTTGGCGTAGTGAGTTTGAAGGCTAGCAATTGTAGACTGCTTAGCCTCTGGCTGGGTGCACCATTTCACGTCGACTCCTTCCGTCTCAGCCTCCAGAGTGGCCACCTTCTTCTCAGCTTTAGCCCTACTTGTCTTCTCAGCAATGAGCCTTGACGACAAGTTGTGGGCGACGTCCAACATGGCTGAGAGGCGACTAAACAGCTCCTCTCCGATCAAAGCCCCGACGGGTCCGTAGCCGCTGAATTTGGCTTGGTATTCATCACACCTCAAACAAAATACGTCTTTATCTTTCTCCTTCAAGCTCGCTTTTGGTTGTGCTAACAACATTGCAGAGTACAATAAACAAAGCTAACTACTATTATTACTCAATCCGCTACTCCCAAACCTACCTATGCTCCGGCCTTGCTACAGGTGAAGAAGCTACTTGTCCCGGCTCTGCATTTATCTCAGCCACTGGCTGTGCTCTGGCCTCTCTCATCCCTGCTCCTAGTTCGGATGCCTTTTTCTAGCTTTTATGCTGCTTGCTCATACGCCCGCCCTTGGTCCCTTCTTTTAGCAATCTCTCCCTGGGCCCCAATATTATCCACTGATCGAGTCAAATGTTGGTTGTCCGATCCCACGCTTGCTGCCTTACTTAGCTACACCAATCCTAGAGTTTTCCATTTTTACTAGTAGGGGGCTTTGCTAGATTCAAGACATGCTTGTAACTCAATAGGGCTAGCTACAGGCTGGTCGAGGGCGTCCCTCCAACAGGTCCCTGTCCTTCGGGAGGGCAAATTGCTCGGAGGCAACGAGCTGCGACCATCCCGATAGGAACATTGAATCCTCCTTGTGGAGGGAATGGTCGGGGACAAACCTGTCACCCGGGAGGGGTTCCTCCCTTACTGAATACCCCGCCCCCAAGTTGCCAATGAGTTGGGCCCGAATCTTCCTCCAGCCAGAACCACCAACCTCGACAACCGTGTGGCAGAACGGGATCTTGACTCCTAAGCTCTCGAGCTGACCCATAAGAGCCGACCTTGATGACAAGCCGTCCGGTGCAGCCGGCTCCTTTCCCGCCCTCCTATCTGCTTTGACAGGAGCGATGTCCACAACCCGACCTGTAGAGCTGACCTCCTCAGTTGCTGGAGCCTCCCACTCATCCAACGCAGAGGCCCCATCCATGTCGAGAGGCAACCCCTCCCCTGCGACTCCATCCCCAGTCATCAGAGATCCTCCTGGGGTGACCTCGTCCTGGCCGGGGGCTGTTCCTTTGGCCGAGGCCGCTCCTTCGACAACCACCTTAGAAGTTGGCACCTTCACCTTGGCCATCTTCTTCTTCTTCTTCCTTAGCTTGTCAGCCGTAGGGGGAGTCTTCATCTGTAGCATGGCTGTCAGCTAATCGAACTTCGCCTCAAGTTGCTGCTCGTCTGTAGCCGACAACCCTTTGGCCCTCACCCTCTTCTAAGGAAGCTGCCTCCTATGGCTTTGGCCAAACTCGGACCCCCACTCTCCAGATCCCCGACCCATGGCGAGGTCTCTTTGAGTAGCTCCTTTTCTTTCTCCTCGTCCGCTTCAGTTAGATGAACGAACAACAACCCCGCCACCCTTAGCGACGCGTTGTCGAACAAGTTGTGGCCCCTCCAAGACCCCGCATATTGTCGAAATTTCTCCAAGTCGAGCTTCTCGTCCGCAGAGAGGGGGAGGTTCTTCAAGCCATCCTTATTAATCTCTGGCCAAGAGTGACAAGCTAAAACGGCGTCGGCGTCGAAAACCCAGAAGAAGTTGTTCTTCTAGTCCTTGTTCGAGTCCGGGATCTCGACGAATTGACGACCCACATATCCAAAAAGGAAGTAGGTGTCCTTCTTCGACAACCTCACTGTGACAAGGTTGCCGAAAAGCTGAAGGGTCGGCTCTACCTGACAAATCACTAAAAATGCCATTATGGTCGCCATGGCGTTGGGAGCAAATTGCACTAGGGACACCCCCAACCGCTCGCACAGCCTCTTCACGAACAGTGGTAGTGGGAGGCGCAACCCATTGTCCAAGTGCACCGTGTACATCGGCAGCTTGTCTGCGCCGTGGTAAAAAACAAAGCTACCCTTCTCTAGCAGAGAGACGGTAAACCCCTCAAGGAAATCATACTTCTCACAGAGTTCTTCTAGATCTTTCTCCTCTGTCTTTGATTCCCAAGATCTAAGCTTAGCTATCCTATCAGTGGGAGCAGAAGCAGAAGTAGCCATGGCAGAAGACTAGAAAAGGTTTAGGCAAGAAGAAGAAGAGCAAGAGTTTCTAGAAAGCATGAAAAAAATTTCCCAACAGGAAAGAAGCATATATTGGCATTTAGGGTGACCACATGTCCATTCTCAAGCGGCATTTTAGTTTTTGAAGCTAACGGTTGAGATGGGCCCTCGTATCCAAACCGCCTTATGAGAACCAAAAGACCCACCACCTTTAAAGCCCACGTCTTTTCATTTGAAATTCGAAGCGCCTCTGACAGCTAAAGTACCACTGACGTCATGCCTTGTCTTCTACAGCGACACCAACCACTCCCCCACCTCGGGGACCGAACCCGCCTAATGTTCAGGGCCGACCAACTTTGATCGACTGACCCCCGAACTAATGGACGCTAGGGGCCCAAACGGCCTAAGGACCAACAACGAGTCGGTGAGGCACCGCCTCAAGCCGGCGACCCTGCTACAGGTCATCCCAATCGCTCAAGCCAGGTCGTTCAACCCATCAACTCATCCAAACCATGAAGCATATCATAAGACACAAATCACAAAACAATAGAATAGACGACAAAAAGAATTTTTATTCTATTCCTTCGAAAGAATACAAGTATTCATGCTTGCCTATATGCTATACAAGTGCAAAGTTCTTAAAACCTAAAGCTACCTAGTCGGCGTTGGCCTCACTCAAAGAACTGTCGCCTGACGACTCTTCCCCTTCCTCTTTGCCTCCACCCTCACCTTGGTCATAGCCGGCTCCTGCCTCCTCATATCTTGAGAGAATCTTTATTTAGCTGGCTATGCTCAGAGGATATTGAAGCTGACCAGGAATGTCTTTAAACTCAGCTGAAAGTTGCTTGACTATGAAGTCGCTGCCCGCCTTACAGGCCAGTGCGACCTCGACCTTGCCCAAGGTGCTGAGGCAGAATTCCTCGATGATGGCATACTAATTCCTGTCCACTATGGTGGATTCATAATCGCTCGACTCCAACAACCTGATCCTCTCCTAGGCCTTACTCAAGGACTCCTTGAGTCGAGCACATTCTTCTTCAAGTCATCGATTAGCGGCCGCCGCCTCTGCACACTGAGTCTTGGCATGCTTAGTGACCTGCTTCTCAAGCATAACTTGCACTACAGCCAAGTCTCGCTCCCTGTAAACTTCATCAGTTGACTCAGGCCACTCACCCTCGACCTGAAGTCGACGTTGAAACTCCTCGATCTTGACTGACCTCCTGTTGCTCAATGCCTTAAGCTCCGCAATGACCTGCTCCTTAGCATTCGCCTCGCGACGCCAGTCATCAAGCTCAGCCTATTTAACCGAGAGCTCCCTAACGACTTGGTTGAACTCTTCACTCCCCTCGGTCCTAAGAGCTACTTTCTTTCTGAGCTCCTCATAGGCATGATGACCTTGGACCAGCTGACAGCACAACTCCCACTCCACCAGACATCCCCTGGTCAAGTAGCTCCGTAGGATTACATGAAGACCCAGGTCGGTGATCGTCTTCAAAATCTCCCTATCTTCAGGCAGATTGAACTGCTCTATCGCCTTTGCTTGCGAGTAACCTAACCAGAGCACAGACGAGCGAACGTCTAAATGCCCATCCGACTTGAACCGCTGCCCCGCATCAGGTTCTCCCTCATAATGATCGGAGGGGGAAATCATCCCTTTCAGCACATTACTCACCCTGATCCAATCCCTATCAGTGTCGACTACATGTTACTGGGAAGGCCACCCCTTGGGGTGAAATCCGCCTCCTAATCCCCGACCGGCTCCTTGTCTTGTCTGCAAGGTGGCCCTACATGGGAATCACTCGCACCACCGGCCGACCAACTTTCGGGCACTTCCGTAGTGGCACTCCGCCTGCTTAGCGAACTCGGGGTCGCAGTCCAAGCGCAGAAGCAATGACCTCCTCTTGGTCAGCCTCATCCTTAGCCCCGACCGATTGACGGTGGTCTCTTGTCCCGAGTCAGACAAGTTGACCTCCATGAAAGGTGCTCCACCCATTCTTAACCGTCTCGATGCCGAGGGCCATGGTTGGTCTTCTTCCATCGACCTCTCCTGGAGCCAATAATGCCCTGCGGTGCGATACATCTGGTCGCCTCTCCGTGACCGACCAGGACCTCCTCTTCCCTATCCCTCAAAGATAGGGCTTCCTCTCGAGTCGGCTCTTGTCGCTGACGTTTACCTGGACGAGCCGCCTCCCCCTTGGAACCCTCTAGAGACTCTTCGTTAAGTGGTGACTCTGCAGTAACCATCCTGCCGACCCTCTCACAAAATGTTATATTGTGAGCCCTAATCTCGCCCGATAGGCTAGTGAGGACCGATGAAATCCCGTGAAGGTGCAGAACGGAGTTGTTGAGCAGAGCGTGCATGTCATGTAGCCCCATATATCGGACAATCTGGTCCAATTCTTGCTGTTCGACCTCAGACAAGGGCTTTAGCTCCATAGCTTCTCTCCTTATCTCCAGCCATGTCGAATAGCCCAGATCGGAGTCGTCCCTAGCGACCCAAATGAACCGGTCCTTCCACCCCTTGTTTGACTTAGGGAGCCCAAGGATGATCTTGAACTCCCCCGACATCTAGAGGTGGTAATGAGTTGTCTTAGGGATGATCAGGCTGACCAAATAGCTCAGCATGCTCATCTTGGGCCAAATTCCCAACCAGCGACAAATGACGACAAAGCCGACCAGTATAGCTATCGAATTCGGCTGCATCTACATGGGAGACACCCCTAGCTCCTCAAACACTTTTTAGAGAAGTGGATGCATCGGTAACCGAAGCCCACACTCCAAATGTTTGATGTAGAGGGGAGCCCACTGATCCCCATGACAGAACACTGGTGATGACTTCGCTGGAGCTTCCAACTTGTACCCCCTTGAAATGTCAAACTTCGAATAAAGAAAGTGCATCTGCGCTCGAGTCACCTTCGAGCGAAACTCATCAAGCTATCCTCGGTGATGGAAATCCATCGGAAACCTTTGCTTCGCTCGCTAGGAGATCGCCGGAGTTCTATCTTGAGGAAGATGAAAATAAAAAGCTTTCTGCTGCCACACTACTTTACATTTATACAGAGGCCTGATCCGCCTCACGTCTGTTCACGATCAACGGTCAGGATTAGGGCTCAAACCTGAGGCACCACCTCGAAAAATGAAGAGCCCCTCTCATTCGTTCCAAAAAGGCCCCACCACTAGGCCTAGAAGTTGAAACGCTAATGGTCTAGAAACTGCCTGTTGACATCAGCCATGTCCTATCGCAAGAACGTTCTACCCTTTTCTTCGACTCGCTCTCGCCTGACCCGGGCCACCCTACTTATTTCTCTTGGACTCGTTTCCAACCAACTCAAAGCGAAAGGGGCAACTGTTATGGTCATAACCACTAATAAGTGATTAAAAAGAAAAACAAAGCATTAGCTTAGATGAACACATCCGCTTGCCAATTTAGGGCGGCACAAACTCCCACGTCCGGCCTACAAAATGACCTGCACTCACCGCCCATCTTATGACATGTCGGACGACTGTCCCTGCAGCCGACGCAAAAGGCGGCGTAGGTCAGACCGTCGACCCCCTTTTAAACTATCAGCTCACATGCCCCTCAGTCGTCCACTGAGGCAAGAAAGAGCGACCAGTCACTGCCCTCTAACCACTCCATCCATGGACGACGCGAAAGGTGGTGATAGTCGTCCACTCGGCCAACTATTCACCCTATGGATCCTTGGATGACGCGAAAGGCGGTGATGGTCATCCATTTGACCGGCCATTCACCTTAGAGTCGTCCACCACTATCCATCCCCCCAAGGGCCCAGAGCACCGGACCGTCAACCCCTCCTCGTCATTTTACCCTAGAGGACGACACAAAAGGTGGTGCTGATCGTCCCCTTAGCCAACTGCTCTTTTGAGCGACTCGAGATGCGATTTGAGCTGGCCACTCGGCCTCGACTCCCCCTCTCATTGCTCGTGGTCCCCCACCTAAACGATGGCTATCTAAGGTCTACACAGGACAATTCGTCACTATCGCATTAAATACACTGACAGGCCCCTTTACTCCTCCATCCCTCACGGTATTTAAGGTACCTCGAACCCATGCTATTACAGACGTCGCCAATGCCATCCTATTAATGGCGAATAGACAACGCTAACTCTCGGTCCGCTCACGGTTTGATACCTGTGAAGGCATGCTACTATGAGGGGGGCATGCTACTATGGCCGGCACATACAGGAGTTGGCCCAATCACCTCTCGGCACGTAGAGGAGAGGGCTGACTCAGCAGCTATCTCTTGAAAGACAAGAATGCCCTCCAAACCCTAGGTACAAATAGGGCAAGAACAGTGAATCAAGTAAATGATCTTATCTCAGTGAATTCTCGCTACACAATTTTGCTCTTACATTACTGAATTGACCGTCGGAGGGACCACTAGAGATTATTAATTAATTAGATTTAGGATTAAGGTCAAATTTGGGTAAATGTTAGTTGAATTAAGCGGGCATTGACTTGGGTGATGAATTTAAGGTTATAAACAGGACTATTTTGATTAGATATGTTCAATTAGAGTTATTAGATTAGAAATAGGCTAACTAATGTTAATTAGTATTATAATATATTGGATTAGGGTAAGAAAAAGGTTAAAGGTAGTTTAGTTAAGATTCTATACATAGGGTAATGTGATTAGGGTTGGTATTAGGATCATTTTGGGTAGATTAATTTATTTGAGTTATTATAGTTAGGATAAATGCTATTAAAGCTAAATTAGTTAATTAGAGATAGGAAAATGCTAAAATTTGGGCTAAAGCTAGTTGAATTAGGGTTATACACTTGGGTGGATAAGTTTAATTTGTCAGATTTGGTGAGAACTAAAGTTAGGGTTAGGGTTACGAAACTTAAATTAGTATTATGTATGAGATTAGGGTGAAATAAAAATTAAAGTTAGCTCAATTAGGGTTCTATGCTTAGGATAATGCTATTGGGCATGGTGAGGATCATTTTGGGTGGATCATTTTAATTTAGGTTGGATTAGGGTTTTTATTTCAAAAATTCAAATAGGAGCAAACTATAACCCATAAACTTGTAATAAAAATGAGAAATTATGAAAAAATCATACCTTGAGAAGATCAGGGACGACGGCGACGCACGCTGGCGTCGGAGAGGGGGACGGCATGATGACAACAAGACGACGGAGGAGACAATGGTGGGGGCGATGGCAAGTGTGGATCGGCGATGGAGTGGATCTACGGTGATGGCGACGACGTGCAAGCGGCGGAGGAGGTGTGGACAGCAGTGGGGTATCGGGTGTGTGGTGAAAAAATCAGGTAAGAAGTAAAATCTAAATATAAGATAATGTAAAATTTTAGGAGGGATAATTACCTCGAAAATATTTCCAACATCGCCGACGAGCAGCCCATTAAGGATGTTCACCTTCCCATCAAAATTGTTAATATCCCTGACGGGCTGTGCACATTAGCGATGGGAACATCCTTGACGGCCTTTGCTGTAATATCCCTAATGGGAGCTCCCATTAGGGATATTCCCCTCAGCGCATCTCTAATTTCTACTAGTAGCTAACTTAATGAAGAGTAATTAGTAATTTCAGAAGAAAAAACAATCATGTTAGAATATTATTATAATTTCATTGCTTAAATACATCGTGAAGGATGAAATTGAGAAATAACTAAAGTAACGATAACTATAATTTTAGAAATAAGTTGAGAAGTAAACAACATCTTGTGAGATATAAACTGAAGAAACCCGGATAACAAAAACTTAAAACCTTTATAATTTCTCCTACTTAGCACTATATGTGCTCCCTTGCTTTGGGAAGCACTAATATACCCTAGAGTTCCTAAAATTGGCATTTTAGTAACACAATGTATTAAAATGTCAGTTTTAAAAACTCTAGTTAAAAAAATTCTGTGGGAAAAAGGTATATAAGTAGAAAGTAAGAGAAAGTAAACGGTATTCAAGTACTAACTAGCCAAAAAATTTAATTTAATAACTGAATATGAATTGGTTATCCTTAGAAAACCACCTTAACATTTAGGGGTTTGCAAATAACATCCCTTAGCTATTTTAATTCTCCACAAAACTACCCTAAACCTGACCGGATTTTGCACGCAACCCATTAAATTTTTTTCACACCACTAACCCCTTGAAGTTTTTACAATTTGACCCCCAAAAATAACACCACCAAATACGTGTCACGTGCTTGACCAAGCACGACCGAAAAAGGCTTAAGTACCCTTCAAGTGTCAAAGATTAATTGAAATAATAAAAAGAATAAAAAGATAATTATTTTAACGGTTGAGTATTTTCATTTTCTTGGCCACACCGAGGCATACGGTTGCTAGAAGTTATGATGTTACTTTACTAGTTTTAAGTGAAAAAATCTCCAATGCGTTTATTTGGATAAAAAAAAGTTCAGGGAGGTTATGTGTAAATTTTGCAAAGTTAAGCGGGCTGAAATTAACCCATCTTAAATCTCAAACTACTGACTCTTTTTCTTATGGTCGCATCTGAACGTGTTGATACGGTTGTCCATTCGAGCTGGCCAGGCCTCGCCCAGCCCGGAAATCAGGGTCAGACACAGACCTAGGTGTACTGGGCCTAGCCCGGGTGTGGGTCCAGGCAGGTCTGAGCCAGACGCCCAGCCGATCTTTTTTTTCCTTTTCTTTTTCTTTTTGTCTCAAAAAATTTTATATATTTTTGCAAAAAGTCACTTAAAACTTTTGCAAAAAAAAAATAATATGTAACTTATAAGTTTGTATAAGTATATAATTATATGTTATATATTCAAGTATCACATATACATATATACTTATATATA
>JBAKGM010000200.1:11339935-11364045 GCA_037177215.1 Asparagus racemosus | reverse complement strand
TTCGCCTGGGCGACGTAGAGGAGTCATTGTGCAGGCGAGCCTTCATCCAGGCGTCCTTGAGAAGGCACTGTGCAGGCGAGCCTTCCTTCAGGCGTCCTTGAGAAGGCACTGCGCAGGCGAACCTTCAGGCGAGTTCGAGCTTGGCTCAGGCGGCATTGAGTTCGTGCTGACGAACTCATCAAAGGGGCTTCGTGCGGGCGAGCCCACTTCCAGGCGAGCTCCACGCACACGGGCAAGTCTCAGGTCCTCGAGCAAGCTGGTGCTTGGGAGAGCTCGATTAAGGCGAGAGGCCTTGTGCAGGCGAGCCTTCATTCTGGCGATGTTGAGCTGGTGAACTCAACATGTGAAGGCACCTTATGCAGGCGACCCTCCTATTAGGCGAGGTGAGCATTTTTTTACCGCCTACACTACTCAATCCCCAAATCATCTAGAAGACCCCACAACCACAATGCTTCCTTCACTCCCTCTGCCATGACTATATACTCAGCCGCTATAGCAGAAAGTGCCACTGTAGCATGTAACATCGATCGCCAACTAACCGAAGCTCCATGTATCTTGAATACATAACTAGTAGTAGATCGCCGTCTATCTAGATCACCAGCATAATCAGAGTTCACAAACCCATTAATCTGACATGTTTCTCCACTAAAACACAGAACCGTATCAATGGTGCCCTTTAAGTATCTCAGGACCCACTTCACTACTTTCCAGTGCGCCTTTCCCAGATTCGCCATGAATCTACTGACCACACTAACAGCCTGTGAAATATTTGGGTGTGTACACATCATTGCGTATATTAAGCTGCCAACTACACTAGCATAGGGAACACGATCCATGTGCGCCTTCTCTTTCGATGTAGTGGGAGATTGTTTACCAGAAACTCTAAAGTGTGGAGCCAATGGATTCACCATCGACTTTGCACTTTGCATCCTGAATCTCGCGATCACTCGCTCTATATAGCCCTTCTGACTCAAGAACAATTGTATGTTTGCCCGTTCTTTTTTAATCTCCATACCCAGTATTTTTTAGCAGCGCCCATGTCCTTCATCTCGAACTCTTTGCCAAGTTAAGATTTCAGCCTATCTATCTCCACCCTGCTCTTAGAAGCAATAAGCATGTCATCCACATACAAAAGGAGATAGATATAATCACCTCCACGAAGCATATCGATGTCATCCAGTTTGGGGAGCTTATACACAAGGCATACAACGGAGGGGAAAAAATAAAGAGAATACAGTTGCAAGCTTTACGGGCTGACCTCGAAGCTTTGCATGTGAAAGCTTCGGAGTCAATATCAGATTGTTTCTCCAGAATCATAGCAATCATTCATCCAATGGGAAGAAATGGTAAAGAGGTGAATGATGTTCGAGTCATGCAGAAAATTTAAGGTCCTTGGACCCAAAATTTGATTTGGTTGCTAGCGCAATTGAAGAAACAAAGAATCTGGAGGAGATGACAATTGAACAACTCATGGGCTCTCCTCAAGTTCATGAACAGAGGCTTACCAAAAGGGAGGAGCAGCAGCCCCCAGAACAAGTGCTTCAAACCAAACTTTCATTGGATAGAAACAAGCCTAGTAGAGGAGGTTTCCTACGAGGCAGAGATGCTGGAAGAAGGGGAAGAGGTGGCAAAGACCAGACAAACAGTGAAGCATACGGCAGTCACAAGGCTGCAAAATCCAGTTTGGAGAGGATATGGCCGCAGAAGAAAAAGAAGTCGTGTCCGTGGAAGAAATTATGGAAGGCAGATCCAATGCCGAATCTGTAAGAAGTTTGGTAACTACACATCAGATTGTTGGTATAACACCGATAATCAAGAGAAGAAAGTCAATTAAAGATATTGCGAAAGAAAATGAAGTACTGTTGCTTGACTATGATGAAACGGTTGGTACCAACTCTTCCATTTGCTACCTTGATGCAGGAGCTTCAAATCATGTGTGGCAGAAAGGAGTTTTTTTTGTGAACCTTGACGAAGGGATTTATGGAAATGTTACATTTGGAGACCTGTCACAGAGACCGGTGAAGGGCACAGGCAAAATTCAGCTTCAACTGAAAAATGGTAAGCAACAATATCTCTCAAATGTTTATTATATTCCAGATCTGACTTTATCTTGTGTTTAGGACAGCTCCTCGTGGAGGGATATGACATCCATATGAAAGATTTGGGTCTTTGCAATCGAGACAAAAATAATACTCTTATTGCCAAGGTGAAAATGGCCAATAACAGAATGTTTCCATGGAACTTGAGTATTTTTCAACCACAATGCTTGAAGCCTTGTATTGTAGATGAGTCCATACTGTGGCATCTCATATACGGACATCGAAATTTTAACGCATTCAAGGGAATAACATGGTGAAGGGTTTGCCGAAGATCGAGCATCCAAGTAGAATATGTGAGACTTGCATAATGGGGAAGCAGGAATGGAAGCCAGCGGCTGGAGTTGGTGCATTCGGATCTATGTGGGCCTATCAAACCTGCATCAGCCAGAGGAAGCAGGTATTTTCTTACATTTACAGATGATTTTAGTGGTAGAACATGGATTTACTTGTTGAAAGAAAAGAGAAGTATTTGAGAAATTAAAAGAATATAAGAACCTTGTCGAAAATCAAAGAGGTTGACTGTAAAATGTTTGCGAACTGATCGTTGGTGGGAAGTACACCTCTGATGAGTTCAAGAAATTTTGCAGAAATAATTGTACGGTGCACCAGCTAACTATGTCTCAAACACAAGAACAAAATGGTGTTTCTGAAAGAAAAAATAGCACGATTCTTAATGTGGTCAGATGCATGCTTAAAGAAAGAAATGTCCCTAAAGAGTTTTGGGAAGACGCTTTTGCTTGTGCTGCCTATTTGCTCAACAGGTTTTCCACAAAGAGACTTGGCAGTAATACACCTGAAGAGGCATGGAACCAACAAACGCCCAGGTTTGATCACTTGAAAATTTTTGGCGGCATTGTGTATGCAAAGATCCCAGATGAAAAGAGGATGAAACTCTGAGACAAAAGTCACAAGTGCATTATGCTTGGATATGCAGAAAATTCCTGCGGCTACAATCTATACAATCCTGTTACAAAGTCGTTATGTCTCGAGACGTTGAGTTTGATGAGGAGCACATTTGGGACTGGAAAAATGAAGGGCAATAAACACAAGACATAATTGATGAAGAAAAGCAACAAGAAAAAATGACTCAAGATGAAAATCCTGAAGCTTTATCGCCAGCTCAAGTGGGCATTCAGGCTTCTGATTCAGGCTCCTCAATCCCCATGGTTAAAAAAACAAGGAGAACCAGGAGCTTTATGAAGCTACAACAAGACTGGAACTTGATGAATACACCATTTTGTGTTTGTTTTCAGGTTATGATCCACTAACATTTGAAGAAGCCAGCCAAGATGCTAAATGGAGAAAGGCGATGGAAGAGGAAATTAATGCTATTGAAAAAAAAAAAAACTTGGGGAGCTCTTCCTAAAGGCCACAAAGATGTTGGGTAAAATGGATCTTCAAACCAAAAAAGAAATGCAAAAAATGAAGTAGAGAAGCATAAAGCAAGGCTAGTCATGAAAGGCTACAATCAACAGTATGGAGTCGATTACAAAGAAGTGTTTGCTGCGGTGGCTAGGCTCGAAACTGTACATTTGATTATTTCTTTGGCAGTGCAAAAGAAATGGAAAATATATCAAATGTACATGAAGTCGGCATTTCTCAATGGCTATCTCAAAGAAGAGGTGTACGTGGAGCAACCTCCAGGCTTCATGGTCGAAGGAGATGAAGAAAAAGCGTACAGGTTAAAGAGGGCTCTTTATGGATTAAAACAAGCTCCACGGGCATGGAACTCTAGAGTAGTTGCTCATTCATCAAGAATGGTTTTGTTAGATGTCCAAATGAGCATGACTTGTACGTGAAAGAGCTCCCAGGGTAATATCCTTTTCGTGTACCTTTACATGGATGATATGATCTTCACAAGCAATAATATAACAATGATTAGTGATTTCAAGCAGACTATGCAAAGGAGTTTGAAATGACTGATCTCAATCTTATGGCATATTTCCTCGGTATTAAAGTAAAGAAAGGAGGGGAAGGAATATTTGTGTCACAAGAAAGATATGCAAAGAGATTTTGCATAAATTCTATATGGAAGATAGCAATCCAGTAGACACACCAGTAGCATGTGGTACTCAACTAAGAAAGGCAAAGGAAGATTGGTTGATGCCACTTTTTACGGAAGTCTTGTTGGATGCTTGAGATACTTAACATGCACACGTCCAGACATTTTTGTTCGCAGTGGGATTAGTTGGTAGATATATGGAGAATCCGATGTCTTCTCATTTGCAATGTGCCAAAAGTATAGTGTTATATAAAGGGAAAGATTGACTATGGGTTATTTTATTCAGGTGGAGAAAAGTTGGAGCTTGCTGGTTACAATGACAGTGATTGAGCTGGAAGCTATGATAATCGGAAAAGCACAATCGGGTTTGTGTTTTACTCAGGGAACTTTGTTTTTGCTTGGTGTTCAAAGAAGAAACCAATTGTTGCCTTATCAACCTGTGAAGCGGAGTATGTTGCAGCAGCTTCTTGTGTTTGTCATGCTATTTGGCTGAAGAATCTTCTTAAAAGTTTGCAGCTGGAGCATGAAAATCCAACTAGGATTTATGTCAATAACAGATCAGCTATTGCACTGGTGAAAAATCCACTACATCACGAGCAACGAAGCATAGACACTCGATTTCATTTCATCAGGAAGCATGTGAAGAACAAGGAAGTCGAGCTGCTACATGTGAATTCAAGTGAACAGGTTACTAATATTATGACAAAACCACTCAAGAGTGAAGTGTTTCAGAGTTTGAGATTTCAGCTAGGAGTTATGGCTTCAAGAGAAACAAGTTTTAAGGCGGGGAAATATTGAAAATTAAACTTGCTTTCAAATTGCTTTTACTGCTTGATATTGAAGTGGTCCGGAAACTGGACTGGAAGTTTGAAATTCTTACTGGAACTAGTTTTGTGAAAAAAATACTTTAACAAATTAAAATAAAACTTTTGACTGATGTAACCAAAAAATTCTACAGCATCCATACATATGCAATTGCTATGTAATGACTACGACAAAGAACCTTAAAAGAAATGAAAAACATAGTCATTTCCAGTCCCTCTTCTCCATATATTTCACATTGAAAAAAAAAACCACAATTATCTCTCATATTTCCCTTCACCCGCAACTTGTAATTGGAGATACTTTAAGATGATACGAGAGAAACCTAGGTTCAAATCCCAATAGATATTTGAAATAGATTAGGAAGTACTACTGTAAAAGCAGCCAGGTTTGGCCCATGGAAGCGCTCAACATGCAAGGGACGTCTTAAAAGTATAAAAGCATAACCCTCAATTCATCACAGCTTCAAAAGTTTTGCATACCAATTAACAGCCCACGTACACTAGAATCGAGGCCTACAAGTTGAGTGCAATCCAAAACCACACTCCTGCAAAATCTGCCAAATTCCCTAACATCAGCTTAGGTATTGGGACTAAGGATAGGAGTCAGCTCCTGATCTCAGATGAGTGTCCTAGTTGACATTCAACAGGTCTAGTAATTCAACGAATAATGCTCAATCTTAATCTTCTTCATTTCCTTTTCACCCTTATACTATATAGAAGCATCTCTTAAATAATTGGTGCCCTGTGGCACTTGTTAGTGAGCTTAGAATGGATTCGGGCCGTTATTGTCAAGGATCATATTTCCCACCTTAATTATATGAACCAAAGAGCAAACAACTCCTTGAGAAAAAGAAAATCCTGCTAATTCCCCAACTGATCTAACACAAAGGCATAGTCCTAAAACTGCAAGAAACCACAATTTGACGATTAACAAGCTAACTCAAAATAATAAAAAAAAGCTAACTCCTTTCCCAATCTAAATCCAGGGCACAATGTCAATTCTCTTTTGTATGAATGATAAAATAAAAACAATTCTTCAAGAAATTGTCATTTGATTAATACCAAAAAATTAACTTGTGCCTAACTCCCTCTCTCATGGACACCATCCTAGATTCATAACTCCGAAATCCCCCAAAAAAGAGCTTTCTACCAAGATGAACTATGAAAAGTGCATATACCAAAATTTCAATTCTATCAACAACAAGGTAAATAGTTGTCAAAAAAAAAAAAAAAAAATTCAGAACTGAGCAACAAGAATAACAGATTTAACAGTAATTCTACCATAAGATAAAACGGAATTTATATTTTCAGTCTGATCAACATCATAGAAAAGTAATCAGTGAGATGTTATTATGATTCATATACCTTGAATTGCCCCGCCGCCGGACGAGCTGCTCCCAACTGACCCAATCGAACCCCGCTGCGACAGCGGTGGCAACCAAGTAGCAGCCTTCTCATCGTCTTTCAAACTAGTCCTCTTCCCTAATCTCTTCCTTTTGGCTTCCAACCTCTTCAGCGTCTGCATCTCCTTCCTCTTCCTGTAATGCTCATCGGCAGCCCCCGGCACGGGCAGGGAGCACGTGCGATGCAGCGGAGCACGGGCCCCATGGAAGTTGGCATCATCTTTGGAGGAGGAGTCCACTAAAGGGAGCAATGAGGAGATGGAAGAAGAGCGAATGAGCATATTCGTCTTTTCCCTTGGGTTTGAGCTGAAGCAACCGCCCAACGACAGTCCGAGGCTGAGCTCACCGTCGTCGATCACCTTGGGCTCTGCCGGCGCAGACGAAGGAGAGTCGGAGAGCGTGGTGCTTCCGGCGAACCGTTGCAATAGATCTCTGGAGCTCGCTTCTGCTTCCATTACTACTGGAAAAAAAAAAGTTTCTTTAAAAAAAAATTTATTTTGCCTCCCCGGTTGCAGCCTTTTTACGAGATTGGAGGAGCCCAGTTTAGAATCAGTCAAAAAAATTCCAAAAGAACGAGGTCATTGGAAGAGAAGAGAGGAGCACAGAAGGGACTGATCTGAAAATAAGCTATAATAATAAATACCAGCTTTATTATTCTATGTTTTCGGGTTGTAACGTTACGTTACGTTCGAATGAGGGAGGCCCAAGTGGTGGTTTTCGTTGTGCCTCAAGAATTTTGTGGGAATTTAGAAGAGCAGAGGATGAAGAAGGAGCAGCTCCAGTCCAGTTTCGGTTACTCGATTTAATGGTTTCTACTGAGATAAGAGGCGCCCTCACGTGGAGTCTAGACGCTAAGCGAGGAGGTGTACAAATTAGAAAATAACAAAAAATATCCTTAATTTGGGAAAATACAACGATATCCGGCTGAAATTTGCCGGAGGATGAGCGGGGGCAGACAAAGAGCGGAGGAACAGAACAAAGGAGGGGAAAGAGCGCTTTCGTTACTTTCCGGAGCTGGAAATACCAAAAGTAGCCCTGGTCCTCTTCCGGTACACCACGTGTGTTCACTAACTGTTGCCTGTGCAACACGTGGCGCAAAAAATTGGCTGGAGTCCTCGGCTGACGAGCTTCTGGCTGTACACTGTTGCCACCCGTACACGTGTCCGCACTGATTGGGAGAAACGTGCTTTTCGTATCAGTTGGTAGCTGGGCGATCTATCCGAGGGATTTCGTTTACGATCGCGTACCCGCGCGGTTCTCAGGGTCCGCCTGGAGGAAGGATTTGTATACTTGGAAGTAGGCGGATGTCACAATTCAACGAAATCATTATAACTATTCAATTTTTTGGTCGATCTTATGTATCGGAGAGCCGATGTCACAATTCAACGACCCATCCGACGATGCGACAAAGAACCGCTGACGACGTAACCGCACCGTAGAACGCATAAAGCGAGTCGACGAATGCATGAAGCGAATCAGCAAGACGTACTTATTCAGTGAAGCGACAAATCGTGGAATAAATCTAACGTCGAAGCTTCAAGTCAGCGAGTTTCGATGAGACGGAATCAATCAGAATCAAATGTTGGCGGAACCGAGTCAATCGAACTCTGGAATTGGCGAAATGATCAACCGGACATGGGAATCGAGGCAACCAGATAGACCGAGACTAAGAAAAATTACCAAAACAGGGCTACAAGGGATCGAGGGTCGAAACGGCTCGGCCAAGGCTGAGAAAAGTAGGCCTTGGCCGAGACTGGGTCTGCCAAGGCCGAGAAAAATCAGCCTTGGCCGAGACAACTCCCGAGCCAGACTCGGCCTTGGCCGAGACAACTCGGCATGGCCGAGGTGGCTCGGCCAAGACCGAGCCAAATGCTCCCGTAACCGTTTCCCCCTCTCTCATTTGCCTATAAATAGGCCAGGAGGTTCTCAATTCAGGGGTTGGAAAATTTTAGCATTTGAGGCTAGATTTTTAAGAGCTCTTTGCACAGATCTGAGCCTTTGCGAAGAAGAAAAGTCAGATTTACATCCCGTGCACACGAAGAACTCGTCACAACTTAGATCCACGCAGTGAGGAGGAGATTTGGAGAAGATCCAGACCAGATCTATACCGATTCAGGTCAGATCTACCAGATGCACCCTCAGGATTAAGTTTGGTCTTAATCCCAGGGTTCGTGCGTGACTTCACTTGGTCGATTTCACCCACTCCGGCGATCATCTCCCTCATGAGTTGATCCCCGTCGGTGATTATTTCCTTCGTGAAATAATCATTGCAGATCTGTAGATCTAGCATCTGGATTTGATCACGCGGCGGTCCACGGACGGATAAAAGAGTCCCCGGCACAGGCTAACAACCCACGCAAGTGAGGATCTGAAAAAACAGATCCCGCGTTTGTTCACAAAAGGGTCAAAAGTTATAATCTTTGTTGATTTTCATTATAAGCCTTATAAAAAGGTGATATTTTTATTGAATATTCATTGTAAAAGCTAAAAAGCTGTAACGAGTTCAATCAATAACAATCACAGCAATATTCCTCGCGGACAAGCTGGCGACCACAGTGGGAGCCAACGGTCTCAGATCTGAGGTCGTCATGTCGCAGCCGCGGATCCAGATCCCGGTCGAAGAAGAGGTCAAATACGAGTTCGACCAACAAAAGTTCGAGGAGTATCTCTCCTCCTCATCTAGATCCGCCTCTCCCAGCAAGTCCAGGAGAGTCTCCGCTACAAGGAAGACCGGGTGGGTCTCAGATGTTGAATCCTAGGAGGATGATTCCAACCCCACTGTCGCCAAAGTTATAGGTAGCGGTAAAATACCCTCGGTGCCCGCAGCCCAAGTTTCCCCGGCGCCAGAGAAGACCGCCGACAGTGTGCCCGCACTCTTGAAGAGAGCCCGACAGCGACGGCGCCAAAGTGCGGCGCGTCGATTCGCCAAGGCAATGCAGTCAACGGATGGGATCCGCTATGAGGTGGATCTTAGATCCCAGTTGACTCAGAGGCTTCAGCCTCAGACGGTTAGCGGCCTCGCCAAGCCATCGACAAATGAATGGGTCCGAGTCAAGCGAAACCGTTCAACGCTTCAGGAGCACATCCGGAAGTGCCGTGCACTCCTTGCGCAGGCACGGGCTTTAATGCAAGAAGCCCGCAAAATTGAAAAAGAAGGAAGTGGCCACGAAGCTGCCGACAATTTGCTGAGTCTAGAGGCTAAAAACTAGCATTCCAACTCCAGCTACCCCAGCGTCAACACCAAAGGCCGCCAGCGCCCCAACACCAGTTGCCCCAGCGTCGAGGCCGAAGTCCACCGACACTCCAACTCCAGTTGCCCAAGTGCTGAAGCCAAAGTCCATTGGCGCCCTAACTCAAATTCCCCCAGCGCCGAGGCCATCTCCAGTACCCACATCCAAACTTCCGGCATGGCTGGTTCCTGCTGCAGCTGGCAAGATAACAATTACGGAGCACCTTGGCACGTTACAAAATGATCGAGGTAAAATTCTGATCAAAGAACGATTGGATCCGTTGAGAAAATCACGAGTCACTCCTAATACAGGAAGTCGCACCCACCTCAACAAGGACCAGAGGAGCCCCGCAGCTGCACACACCAGACTGGAAATTGAAGTGCAAGAGTCCGTCGAGACTTCACGCCCCTATAGACGAACATCGAGGTGAGTCACTTTTGGCAGCTTTGATAAAGCAGTCCGTCCTTAGAAGGAGACGTTTTCATCTGATGATGACGACGTCATGCCTGAGAAGTCGTGCCAACACACTATGGGTTGCTCCAGCATTCATGCCGATGAGTTATACTATCGTGCTGGAGGTACAAACAGATCCCAAAAGAGGAGTTCCCCCGAGAAGTCTGCGCAATGCCTCTGTTCCAAATTGATCAAGGCAGTGCTATTGGAGTGTAGTTGCAATAAAGTAACTTCAGAAAGGGTGTCAGTATTTGACAGACTTGGTGCAGGAATGTCGAAGCCCAGGTCAAGATGCTTCTGCAGGAGAAGCGACGAACTACCGAGAGTCACCAACAACATGACAGGCAGAGGGACGTCAACTGGTGCCAGTCTCCAACCATCAGACTGTATAACTCGATTGCGCACTGACACAATTCGACGTTCCAATTATGACAAGATCATGAAAGGATTGCCGTCAGACAACAAAGAGTCGATCCCATATCCGTTGAAGTTCAGCCTGATCAACTTCACGCTGTTCGACGGAAAGGGGTCTCCCACCCAGCATTTGATCTACTTCAAGTCCCACTTGGGGGTGATTTTTAGGAACGAACCCTTGATGGTTCGGTCATTCGTTGGCACCCTTCGAGGAGCTGCCTTCGATTGGTACCGCCGTCTCAAACTAGGGAGCGTTACTAGCTAGGACGACATGGAGTCAATGTTCCTTGCGAACTTCTTCGACGACGACACCGAAATATCCATCGGGACATTGTTGGATGAGAAGCAAAAGGACAGGAAAACTGTGAATACCTTCGTCAAGCGGTTCCAGAACGAGGCGATGAATTGCCGGGATTCGATAACTGAGGAGTTCATCCTCCAAACCTGCCACAACAACCTTTCATTAGATGTACTCGAAGTGATGGGAACAACACCCTCCACTACATGGAAGGATCTAAAACTGCACAGGGAGCAAGCCGAACGGTTTCTCAAGAGGAAGAAGGTTTAAAGAGGCCAGTCGGCGGCAGAAGGTTCAAAATGTAACTTCATCCCACACAGCAAGGGGAAGGAGCAGGCGAGAATAGCGGTTGTGAACTAGACGTTCTAGCTACAGCAAGAGCCACAACAGCGGGCACTGCAACAGTCGTCCCCCCAATGGCAGCTGAGGCCATAGCAGCAGAAGCCCCCTAGCTCAAAATTCTCTAAACTGTACTCCTTCAAGGGTGATGAGGTTCTCGAGATCTTCAAATACCTCCTGGAGAACAACAAAATCCAACTCCCAGTGATCGTGAATCGGGAAGAGGCCAACAAGGTCACGGATCCTAAGTACTGCGCCTACCATAGGGCGGTGCACCACCCAATAAAGGCGTGCTACCATCTCAAGGATAAAATCCAAACCTTGATCGATGTGGGGGTTATTATCCTGAAGCCGTCAAAGGAGAAGAAAGTGGCGGCGAACACCGTATCTATTAACTTCGGATTAGGACCAGTGACTTGGTTTCAACCAGAGCCCGTCATCAAAATAGGGCTAAAGACAGTGAACGATGATCCTCACGGGCAACGTGAAAAGGGTCTTGTACTGCACACCACCTCAAACGGAGAAATTCTGTGGGTCCATCCTGACCTGCTAGAAGATGATCAGTGGGCGGCCTCTTCGTCATCTAAAAAGAAGTCGAAGGAAAAAGGGAAATTATGCCACGCCACTTCAGCAATTTTGGAAGAGGATGATGAACGGATGGTGACGTTCTAACTCTTTGAAGAACAACCTGAAGTCCTCACCACCTGGAGTGGACATGAGTACAGATACAAGTACCCCGAATTTCCTGACCCGAACATGAAGACATTGACAGAGCTGGGAGTGCCAATAACTCCCCTTACGCAGGCCGAAAAGGTGCAGCAGCAGGCGACTACCAAGTAAGACACAGCTAAGTCGAAGGACAAGCAACCTCAGGAGGTTCAGCTCCTGAAGCAGTCTCGATTCAATTGCCCGATTGGAGGAGACAAACCGGGAAGCTCAGACTCCACGTATCGCTTTAATGTGATAGCTCAACTGGCAAACATCCTAGCGAGGATCACCCTTTACGAGCTTCTGTGACTGTCTAAGGAGACTCGGGAAGCCTTACAAGAGGCCCTGACAGACTCTGAGATCTTCCTCGCTTAGATCAAGCCAGTTCGTGAAGAGCTAGAATCGTCAGTGGCCAAACAGTGCAACCTCGTGGCCGAACGCCTTCCCTGCATTATCTTTACCAAGGAGGTTATGCAGATGAAGAACTCACAGCATGATCGGCCGCTATATTTCACTGGGTACATTAGCTCCAGTGAAGTCAACTGGACCCAAGTTAATCCGGGTTTCGCTGTGAGTATCATGCCTTTGCGCCTCATGTACAATCTTGGGATTCCTACTAGTAAGCTGGTATCAACAAGCACAGTGATCTATGGATTTAACACCAGCGGGTCTCGGCCACTTGGTAAAATCTAAGTGAAGTGCCAAATGGGAAATCTGAAGTCTGAAGTCACATGTTATGTGATTGACGCCTATAACTTAATGTTGGGTCGACCTAGGATCCATAATAATGTTATAGTTCCCTCTACTCTTCATCAGTATCTAAACTATGTAGACACAAATAATGAAGTCAATACGGTGGTCGCGGACAAACAACCGTTTAAGAGGATGGAGAATTACTTCACTGATTCCCTCCTCTACGGTGATAAGTCCGATATTGAATCATCGGCCCAAGACACGGACAGCGGTGGGGAAGCTGATACCGAAGCCAGGCTTGATTACAATGGCGGTGTTGTTTTAAATGATATTGTACCCGTTGTAATCAATCTTGATGATGAAGAATTATCGGATGAAGGTTGTAATTGGCAACTTGCCGATGAATTAATAAAAGATGATTTAGAGTACTCGTTGTGTTTTGCTAATATAATGATAGGAATATACGGCAACCCCAAGCTACACTTGCCAACCCGGTCATCTTGTGTAATACAGAAGCAGCTCCGAGATTCTTTCGGGGCAACTCTTATCATTCCAAGTAGAACAAGTAATGAAAAAGACTTGGTCTACGGTAAATGAGACACAATTCCGACACCAAACTACTTTTTAGGGGAGGATGTCGATGACAACAGGCTCGGACTTCACTTATTCAGATATAGTCCAGAAATGCTTGACCTCATGAAGAAGTGGGGGTTTGACTTTACGCAAGGGGGAGGTCTTTGCTTCAGACGAGGTCCTCAACTTCTACCCAAAGTTGGGCATGTCCCGAGAGGGAAACCTAATAATTATTACGCATTCAGGAGAGGACTGGGATATGTATCCTCCTCGGAAGACAAATGCTCTTGGTTGATTGACAACCAACTGCCCAATACAGAAGATGAATATTCATCCGACTCCTCCACCTAGGACTTTGATACCAGTCTTGGTGAGGTCTTCAAGGGTCTGATGTCAAATATGGCTATAGCCAACCCCACTACTATGGAGGACGATGAGAAAATGTCAACATGGGAAGACCCGTGGTTTCATCACCTCAATATGCAGTATGGGGACCAGTTCGAGCGAAGAGAACCCCCCACTGAAGACATAGTCATTCATGTCAATATGGGTGATGAAGCTAATCCAAAACCCATCTTCATGAGCGATAGTCTTCCCCTAGATGAAAAAGAGGAACTGATTGCTCTTGTTAGGGAATATATCGACGTGTTCGCTTGGAACTACAAAGATATGCCAGGGCTCGACCTAAATGTGGCAACCCATAGCCTCAATATCAAGACGGATGCTAAGCCTGTCAAGCAATAGCAAAGACGGTTTCGTCCACAGATTATGGAAGCAATCATGGCAAAAGTAAGGAGGCTCATCGAGTCAGGCTTCATCACGGAGATTCAACATCCGGATTGGGTGGCAAATATTGTTCCAGTCTTGAAGAAGAATGGGACAATCAGGATCTGCATTGACTACAGAGACCTGAACACTGCATGCCCAAAGGACGACTTTTCTCTCCCGATCACCGATGTCATCATCGACAACATGTGTGGATTCGGGAAAATGTCTTTCATGGACGACTTTTCGGGTTATAATCAAATCAAGATGTACCCGGACAATGCGAAGCACACGGCGTTCAGAACTCCCCTCAGCATCTTCTACTACACAGTCATGCTGTTCAGTCTGAAGAACGCGAGTGCTACGTACAAATGAGCTATGACCAGAATTTTCTAAGAACATCTCTGGAAAACGATCGAGTGCTATGTTGATGATTTGGTCGTGAAAAGCCGCGACAAAAATGATCACAGCAAAGACTTGAGGACAGTGTTCGAGCTCATGCAAGCTCATCAACTGAAGATGAACCCTGCTAAGTCTTTCCTCGGGATGTCTAGTGGCAAATTTCTTAGATTCATGGTCACTAATAAGGGTATCCACGTTGACCCTGATAAAGTGAAGGCAATATAGGAACTGCAGCCTCCAAGAAATTTGAGAGAATTCTGGGGGTTACAAGGACGATTAGCGTATATTCAGCGATTCATCTCGAACCTATCCGGGAGGTGCCAGTCATTCTCCAAACTAAACAAGAAAGGCGTGTCATTTGTTTGGGACGACGCTTGTCAGAAGGCATTCGAGGATATCAAAGCATATCTAGCGAAACCTCCTGTTCTTGTTGCATCGTATGGGCAAACCATTCCTGATTTACACCAAGGTGATGGACCATTTGTTAAGCGCTTTACTGTGCAAGACGATGACAGTGGTCACGAACATGTAATGTATTACCCTAGCTGAACTTTAGTCGGCACTGAGTCTCGTTATCCAATGATCGAGAAGCAGTGTCTTGCATTAGTTTTCACGATTTAGAAGATGCGACACTACTTGGTCGGACAAACGATTTATGTTATCTCCAATAAAAATCCAGTCCAGATATTCATAACGCAACCAGCCTCCATGAGTTGGCGTTTGGCGAAATGGGTCTTGCTCTTGTCTCAATATGACTTGCACTTCAAACAACAAAACTCAGTCAAAGGATAAGCGATTTGTGATCTTTTGGTGGCAAATCCGACGATGGATGTAGCCAAATTATATGATGACTTGCCAGATGAAGCCTAAAAAATCAACACTACATCACATCAAGAGATATGGCGGTTGTTTGTTGATAGGGCTTCACGAGCAGCTAATGTGGCGAACACCCCCGGATGTTCTAAGATTTCTGCCAGAGTCAGAGTTGTCTTATATTCCCCGAAAAAGCATGTCATGCCTCGAGCTTACTCGCTAACTGAGCCATGCTCTAATAATGTGGTCGAATACAACGCATTGCTTATTGGGCTCAGTTTCACCAAAGAGCTGGGGGTCGAATATCTCGAAGCCTACGGTAATTCACAATTAATAGTCAAACAGATCCATGGAGACTATGAAGTTAAGAATCCGAATCTAATTCCATATCACCAAGCGGCTGTTGAGATGGCAGACTCGTTTGAAGAATTTTTTAACGAGTATATTCCGCACCTCCAGAACGTATACGCGGACGCGTTAGCAGCGTTAGCGGTGTCGTTAGCACAACCTCTCGAGACCAAGCAGTTGGTGACTGTCCGGATCCACCAGCTGTTCGTACCAATGTATAACGAAGATAGCAAAGAGGAGGAAAGTAAGGGGGTGGTTACCAAAGAAGTATACGTGACCCGAGCCAAATTCGAGCCCCGAGATTGGCGTTTCCCCATAATCGACTACGTCCTACATAGCATTTTGTCAGAGGACGCGAAGGGGAGAGAATCGATCCGATGAAAAGCCCCAAGGTTCTTCTATGATGTAGAGACTCGGATGTTATATCGTCGCAGGTACGATGGTCTGTTACTCCGGTGCCTTTCAAATAAAGAGGCAGAAGAGGTCCTTCGGGAAGCACATGGAGGCGAATGTGGCACACACCAGCTTGGTCCCAAACTCTATGATCGCATTAGGAGAATGGGATACTTTTGGCCAATGATGGTCAATGACACAATTGAGTACGCTCGAAAGTGCCACACGTGTCAAATGCACTCGAACAATATGCATCAGCCTCCGAGCAATTGCATCCTTCGGCTACATCCTAACCGTTCGAGACTTGTAGAATGGACATTGTGGGTCCTATTTCCCCCATCAGTTAAAGGTGACCGGTTCATTCTCGCAATTATCGACTACTTCTCCAAGTGGGCTGAAGCAATCCCGCTTCAAGAAGTGAAGACGAGCAACGTCATCAAGTTTATCAAACACCACGTCATCTACCGACATGGCGTGCCAAGACGGATCGTACACGATAACGGTCCTCAATTCATCAGCAATGCCTTCATCAGGTTTTGCCAGAAGTTTAAGATCCAAGACGTCTCGTCGACGGCCTATAATTCTGCTGCAAACGAGTTGGCAGTGGTGTTCAACAAGACGATTATCAAGATCTTGTCAAAGCTTGTGAAGATTAACAAGCTAGATTGGGACGATAAACTCAGAGAAGCACTCTGGGCATACCGCACCACTATACACACGCTGACCAGAGCGATCCCGTACTCTCTGGTCTACGGGTGTGAAGTAGTTCTTCTGCTGGAAGTCAAAATTTCGTCACTTGGCATCGCCCTCGCAACGGAGATTAAGACTGAAGAACAACATCAAAAACGTCTCGAAGAGCTCGAGATGTTGGATGAAAAGTGCCTGGAAGCTCAACAACGTATTGAGTTCTACCAAGCCAGAATGTCGAGAGCTTTCAACAAGAAAGTATGACAAAGGAGCTTCAAATAAGGAGATTTGGTCCTTGCTGCTCGACGACCGATAATCCTCGACTCTGAGAAGAAAGGTAAATTTGAGCCCAAGTGAGAAGGACCATTTGTAATAGAGACAGCCTGTTCGAACGGTGCTTATCGCCTAATTACTAAGAATGGTGATAGGCAATTAATGCTAATAAATGGGAAGTTCTTGAAAAAGTACTATCCTTAGTATATTCAGGATAACTCATTTTAACGGGAAATTCCTCGTGGGATATTTCGCCCATTTTCCTCGAGGAAAATCCTAAATTTATCCTCCATCACAAATTCCCTCAACGATCAAACTCATTGACAGTGGGTCTACAGAAACCTTTTTGGTCTAATCCACCAAAATCCCCTTTTGATTCCTTTCATGAATAAGAGATCCACTTAAATTTTCCTTCACGCTAGAGACAAGATAAAAATCTTTCCTCTCCATCATCGGAGATAGGAGACAAGATCCTCCTTCCTCTCTACGAGTAAGAGATAGGATACAAAACCTTCTTCTTTTGTTTCACCTTCACTGGAGACAGGACAAAAATTCTTCCTCTCCATTATCAGAGATAGGAGACAAGATCATCCTTCCTCTCCAAGAGCAAGAGATAGCATACAAAACATTCCTCTCATGTTTCACCTTCACTGGAGACAGGACAGAAATCCTTCCTCTCCATTATCGGAGATAGGAGACAAGATCCTCCTTCCTCTCCACGAGCAAGAGATAGGATATAAAACCTTCCTCTCTTGTTTCGAGCCAGTCATGTAACGAAATGTGAAACTTATCTGAATCTTTTCGATTCTCAGAGTAGAGATCCCGCTCTTAGTTTCACCTCTCAAGATTCTCAAAGTGGAGATCACACTTTTAGTTTCTTTTACTGGAGACAGGACAAAAATCTTTCCTTTCTAGCACCCAAAGATAGGAAACAAGATCCTCCTTCCTCTCATTCAGCAAGAGATTGGATATAAAACATTCCTCTTTTGTTTCAAGTTCGTGAGCATCCAGAGATAGAATATAAAATTCTTCCTCTTCTCTAGCAAGAGATAGGAGACAAGATCCTCCTTCTCTTGTTTCGAATTCGTTTTTGACCCGGAGATAGGAGACAAGATCCTCCTTCCTCCCAATTAATAAGAGATAGGATACAAAACTTTCCTCTCTTGTTTCGAGTTCGTGAGCATACGGAGATAGAATATAAAATTCTTCCCCTCCACTAGCAAGAGATAGGAGACAAGATCCTCCTTCTCTTATTTTGAATTCGTTCTTTACCTTAAGATAGGAGACAAGATCCTCCTTTCTCTCCACCAGTAAGAGATATCATACAAAATCTTCCTCTCTTGTTTCGAGTTCATCAGCTTCTGGAGATAGGACAAAAGTCTATCCTCTCCACCAGTAAGAGATAGGATACAAAACATTCTTCTCTTGTTTAGAGTTCGTCAGCTTTCGAAGATAGGACAAAAGTCTGTCCTCTCCACTGGCAAGAGATACGATACAAAACTTTCCTCTCTTGTTTCGAATTCGTTCCTTACCTAGAGATAGGAGACAAGATCCTCCTTCCTCTCCACAAGCAAGTGATAGGGGGCAAGATCCTCCTTCTCTTATTTCGAGCTGATCTTTATTTGGAGATAGGACAAAAATTCTTCCTCTCTATCATTGGGAAACAGAATATAGAATTCTTCCTTTCCCATATTAATATTTTTTAATCCTTCAATTCAAAATTCATCTTGGGGAATTTTATCCCAAATTCTAAGTAGGGATAAGTCGACGCCTCACACGCATCGCCGATTTAGTCTTTTTCTGATTGAAGAAGACACCAGAGTTTGATTCTGGAGTATTTTATCCTGAAACCTAAAAAGGATAAAGTCAACGCCTCACATGCGTTGCCGGTTTAGTCTTTTTCTGATTGAAAAAGACACCAGAGTTTGATTCTGGGGTATTTTATCCCGAAGCCTAAGAAGAAACAAAGTCAACGCCTAACATGCGTTGCCGGTTAATTCTTTACCGCAAAAAGAATAAACGACGACATATTCAAAAGTGTAGCGGGTCGTTATTAATAACACCAAAATCTACGCCTTACACGTGTGGAGAATTTTATCCCGAATCCTAAGTAGGGATAAGTCGACACCTCACACGCGTCGCCGGTTTAGTCTTTTACCGATTGAAGAAGACACCAGAGTTCGATTCTAGAGAATTTTATCCCGAATCCTAAGAAGAAATAAGTCTACGCGTAACACGTGTTGCCGGTTAGTCTATCCCCATGAAAAAGACAAAGTCTATGTATTCGACATCGTAGCATGAAACCTAAAAGAGTCTCATTCTTTTAGTATAATGTAACGTGCGAAACGGGTTTAAATAATCTGTATGCTAGTCCGATTTAAATGATAATCGGTAAAGGCACACCAAATCCGTTAGTGGCTGGGGGTTGACTAATAACCCTAAAGTCGACGCCTAGCACGCGTTGTCAGATAGTCTCTTACCCGTAAAAGAGTATGAAGCCTATATATTCGACATCATAGCACCAAGTCTAAGAGAGTTTCATTCTTTTAGCACAACGTTATATGGGGAACGGGTCTTGATAATCCGTATACTAGCCCGATTCAAACGGTAATCGGTAAAAGCTTATCAAATCCGTTGATAGCTGAGGGCTTGCCAAAAATCCTATGAGTGTTATAGTTAATTATTTTGAACGAAATAAAAGAATCATAACAAATGCTGAAAAGAGGAAAATTTATGGCAAAAGATCTGTTAGAACTCCTTCTGCAGCTCGGCCCTGAGAGAGTCCTCATTGGCGTTCAGAGTCTTCATAGACTTAGGATATTGAAGTTTTCTCCCTCCAGCTGGAGTTCTCGCCTGAGCTGCGCCATCTTGGCCACACTCAAAGCAAGAAGAGAGTGGGTATCGCTTAGAGATGATGACCTCTTGGCAAGTACCGTCTCAACATAGTTCACCCGATCCTGCTACATCTGAACCTCTAACCCAAAAAAGACTCGAGCATCGCACCTCCAGGTGGGACTCTACTCGATCAGTAAGCGCAGCTTCATGGCTCAGAAGGGCTGTCAGAGGAGAAACCGCCGTTGACGCACCGATTGTTTCAGATGGTCTCATGACATGGTCATGAGGAACATTAAAATGAGGAACTGAAAAAACGAGCCTCAATGGGAGCCTCTGCTAGCAATAAAAATTTCATCAAATTGGAGCCTTGTAATTAGCAAGAGGGAGAAACCATCGACATCTGTAGGTATTATGGGCCCAGGTGATATATCACCAGAAAGACAGTCATCCCGGGGCGTGCCATGTATCAAATTGTCCATGGGAGTGTCCACAAGCAGACCATGGCGGCATCAGACCAGCCCCAAATCAGCCTGTCGATTGATTCTTTCTCTCTCCCACACACTTGGAAGAACCTCAGACAATTACTCAGCGGGGACATCACCCATTAAGGGTCAATATTTCATCCAACTCAATTTATTCGGGCCTTAGAAATACTCCAAAAATGTATATGAGTATAAACTGTTTTCTATTTTGTCGAGAAGTTCCTAGAGATTATTTTCATAAAATATTCTTAAGGATAACTCGACGACCTCCAAATGGGTATATAAGGATAAACTAATCCTCGAAACTCCAGTAAACGTAAGAGTATAAACTGTATTGACGCCGGTCAGCGCGTCGTCGCCACAGAATTCACCGATCAATGGTTGGATCTCGAAAAAAAATTTCGACGTCGATCAACGCGTCGTAGTGAAGAATTCGCCGATCAGAGGTTAAATTCTGAACAAATTTTGACGCCGATCAACGCGTCATAATGAAGAATTTGCTAATCAGAGGCTAAATTCTGAACAAATTTTGGCGCCGGTCAACGCGTCACAAGAAATTATCGATCGAAGGTTAAGTCTCAACGAATTGGATGGTCAATCCAACGACAAATCACCAATACGAGTTAGAGCAAAAAACAAATTCACCTATCGGTTTCAGGTCAAGATTTCAATAGCGGTCAGACAATAAATACAGTATCGTGACACTTTCAGCCATCCTACAATGCACTGGATAATCTGGAAGGATTGGAGAGATCAAAGACCAAAGCTATTTTCAGGTCCTGTTACACCGACTGAAGGTTTGGGCCTATCATGTCTAAAGTATTTCAAGCTCTTCTATAGGAGATTGAGACTGAAACACTTTGGACGGGGTATCTGTAGGCGTTGAAAATTACCTATAGGTGCCCGAATATGACTCGTGATAGTAGGTTAACGATTGGCGAGCTATCCAACGATGCAATGGCGAACTATTAATTCTCCACGACCATTGATGCCCTACGCAGAGTCCCCGGCACAAGCAAAGAACCCATACAAGCGAGGATCCGATAAACGGATCTCGCGTTTGTTCACAAAAGGGCAATAAAGTTGTAATCTTTTTCGATTTTTCATTGTAAGCCTTATAAAAAGGCGATCTTTTTATTTGAATTTTTTTGTAAGTGACTAAAGCTGTAATGAATTCATTTGCAATGGAAATCAAATCAACTTCCCCCGTGAATACTCTCCACTCGCAGAGAACGCTTGGCATTTCTCTTGTGAGCATTGTTAGATTCCCCTCCGAAAGTGGGGCTACCACTGATAGTATGAATGACCCCCCGACTGCTTGGCTCGACATCCCAATGATCAGGCTCTGGTTTAGGCCGAGGTGACTGAGAACGGGGTCTCCGCTCATCCCTCCTGAGAGGGGGTCCCTCTTGTCTTTCTGTGTGACTAGGTTCTTCAAAAATCCTCTCTGGATGAGGTCTTCTATGTCTCTCTGGAGGACATGGCAGTCGCTAGTATCGTGGCCATGGTCCATGTGGTATCGACAAAACAGCCGCATGACTCTCTTCCAGGGGTTCGATCTCATCTGTGGGGGAGGCGTAGTAAGGAGTCCTACTCCTTTTGCTTTATCAAGAGCCCTAGAGAGATGTACTAAGGATTGTGAAGACCGGTGAGAGAGCAACTGCTCTTCTCTCGCCTCTCCTGTCAAACTGATCATTGCGGTTGTTATTTCTGGATAGAGGGTTCCTCGAAACATTTCTTGGCTCTTCCTGCTTGAGGAAATTTTGGGCCGACTTGATTGGTGATGGTGCGACTAGTGTCATGGTCGGGCCTACGAATGGAGTTAGCTGAATTGGTACATGTGAAACTGGCGTAGTGTGGGGGGGGGCTAGTAGTGTGGGAATAGCTCCCTGACTGGATTTAGCTACAGCCGTCGTGGCTTTGTAAGCTTCGGCATCTTCCATGTTCATGTAACTGTGGGCCTTGGCCATCAGGTGTTCATAATTCCTAGCTGGTTTTTTGGCGAGGGCCGTGGATAGATCGCCAGACTGCAATCCGGCTACTAGAGCTGCCATGGCGACCCGACTCTCGGGGTCTTCAACTTCTAGCGTCTTTGCTTGAAATCTCTTGAAATAATCCCTGAGGTCCTCATCAGGCTCTTGCTTAGTGTGTATGAGCACGTGGGGAGGCAGCTTAGGCTTGGAATCGGCCAAGAAGTGATGGATGAATTTTCGACCGAGTTCCTCAAAGCTGTCAATAGACTTCTTCTCTACGGCGTTCGGCCACAGTTTGGCGCTCCCTGTCAGTGTGATCGGGAAACAGCGATAGATAGTTGCCTCGGGTGCTTGCAACATGCTCATAGTATCAAAGTAATTATGGACATGTTCTGTTGGGTCTCCCTCACCCTTGTATTTCTCTATTGTCAGCATTTTAAACTTCTCGACAGGTGCCTTCATGATTGAGTCGGTGAAAGGGGTGTTTACCTTAATGGTGTCGGCAACAGGCCTATAAGCCCGATTGCAGTTGCTTGCTCGCTCATGGGCAGAGAGGGTTGTCCCCGTGTGTTCTGTACTAGGGAGCCTGGAAGCTTCTGCTGCTAGATCCACCTTGCGGTGGCTGGGGCTAGGGCTCTCAGCTATTGCCTCTCGGATTTGAAGTTGCGAGTAGGGTTCCTGTGAGGAGCCGACTGTGTTTGTAGCAATTGGGATGGGAGCTCCTGGTGGTCCCTTCTTGGCTTGGAGATAAAAGGAATCTCCGGCAGTGGCACATGCTGCATGACGAGAGGATGGGCCCCGTGGGTGGTAACATGGTGGCTAATAGAGAGCTGGGGCGCAGCTGAGGCGGTTTGCTGCGCCGCAGGAGTGGGCAAACGGCTGAAGAGCTAGTCGGCAAAGGCCTTGAATTGAGCTTGCATTGTCTGGGGATCTTTTCAGTAGATTCTTGGAGTTGGGCTTGCGTAACGTAGCCCATTGGCAGGTTTCTCAACATGATGAGATCATCAGCACTGGACATGGTTACTAGAAGGGGAAATGAGGCCCCACAGTGGGCGCCAAACTATTGATGTCAGAGATCACACAGTCGATAATTACTGTTAGGTTAATATTTGAATGAGTAGGGTCCGCTCTCTCTTCTAATGCCTAGTGATTCCGCTATGGAAGAATCTTTCCAGCGCCAGAGGACGACCTGTGAAAAGGTGGAGTTGGGATCTCCTGTGATCCCTTCAACGATCAAGTTAGTATGAGTGTTTCTCTAGCAACGGAAGATTAAGATATTTTCTTAGGAAAAAATTTCTCTAGGGTAGTTTTTTTACCTCTTCCATTAAACAGTTCCACTATTTATATGGGAGTCGGATGGTATTTTCATCACTTTGGCCGGTAATAAGTTGAAGGATGAGTCAGCCCGACTTCCACGTGTGATGATTTAATGATTAGATAGAATTTTGTAGAGGTGGTAGCACTGGATAGCCTTAATAGGTATCGGCTGAAGATTGGTGCAGGAGTTAGCGATGTTTCCTCGCCATTAATGGGATGAGGTCGGTAATGTCCGCAGCAGGAGTGGCTTGAGATATCTTAATTATCGTGTGAGACGGGGGGATCGAGGTATTGATCATACAATTAATGTGATATCGACGTATTGTCGGACCCAAACTTCATACAACCGTCATCTGGGGACGAGGGCTCAAGCCAGCTAAGTGGGGAATGGTGTCGATCATCCAAGTGATCGACTAACACCACCATTCGCATCGTCCAAGAGGGTAGTCGACTGAGGGGGCGACTGGCCCTGGTACTCATGTCGCTTTATGGGGGTAGTCGATCGAAGGGTCGACTAGTGCTAACTTTCGAGTCGTCTATGGGGCTTTCGGTCAGTACGGCGTAAGCACGGGAAGCGAGCCGCCCTTCTGGTTTAGAGGAGGGGAGCGTTGGTGATTCCTAATCAACGAATTAAAACATTCTTTCACCTGTGTAGGCGTCAAAAAATGCCTCTAAACCCTGAATCAGACTCAAGTGAATGAGTAGCTCGCCCGACGACCCATCAAAGCAACGTCGTCAACAAATTCCCCAATCGCACGCCGGTGAAATGACGAGGTCGACCGGGTC
>JBAKGM010000200.1:11304064-11317486 GCA_037177215.1 Asparagus racemosus | reverse complement strand
ATATATAATATCACATACAAAGACGTCTCACCGGTTATCAAACTGCATTTCACTGTCGAACGTACGATTCATGATGTGACTCTGTTCGGGTTGAATACTTAAGCATGCGCCAACGAATTTGTTGGGGATGGAAAATAACGAGGAAGTTAACAGAATCCGTACAAGTACAAACCAAAAGTAAATCAACAATGGGTTCACGTTCGTTCTCTCTAGCGTTTAAAGTCAGCATTTTGTTGTAGGGAACATAAGCACAAGATTTTAGGCTTTCAATTGTGTGTGTATATCAATCTCTTTAGAAAAGATATCATATTAGGAATCTTATCATAATTAAATAGAAGTCCAAAAGCCGACAGCTTATGTTTTAAACACCTATCTTCGAATGCGTGTGATTACATTTTCTCATATGCCAAAATTACAGGAACTTTGTGATTGTTTGATCTATGCAATCGTGGTTTTTTTCTTTATTGTTTTGTTATATATTGTTCACGTGCTGGCTTGTCAGCTAGTTATGTTTCAACCTTTTTCGAGCTTACAAGTAAAGGTTTGTTTCTCACTTCTCTTACCATCTAAGGATTGTACTTCAACCTCTAGCTCAAAGTTTACTAGAAGATTTGCAACCATGTAGACTCGATTCTTGGGGTAGTGATTAGTCAATCCGATCAATTTACACATGCATCATGAGGTAAGTATATATGTTTAAATCATATCACGTCAGATCATAGAAAATCAATAAGATGCCTTGAGAGTGCACTCATTCTTCACCATGGTCTATCTACAGACAAGAACAGAAAGCATATATTTTCTCCTTTGTTTATCAATATTGAGATATATAACAATATTAGACTTCAACGCTTACACCTATAAACTCATTATAAAGACAAGACGAAGAGTACACAGAACACAGAAATTTATCAAAACACAACTAATAACCATGGCATTTCTCTCATCCAGTATTTTCCACCCAAAACTCACCATCCTCTTCCTCCTTATCCCTCTACACGTAGCTTTTCCCGACGGCACCACTCACCTGCACTTCTACATGCACGACATACTCACCGGTCCAAACCCGACCGCTGTAAAAGTGGTGCCACCCGGATCCGACCCTGCTGTATTAACTTTCGGGGACATCTTTGTAATCGATGATCCGCTAACCGAGGGCCCTGATATGTCATCGGGCCTCGTGGGCCAGGCCCAAGGTACTTACGTTGGCGCGTCACAAACTGAAATGGCATTGTTGATAACCATGAATATTGTGTTTGTTGACGATAAGTTTAGCGGCAGCACACTTGCTGCTATGGGGAGGGACGCTATATTAGCTCCGGTGAGGGAGTTGCCGGTTGTCGGTGGTACCGGCAAGTTTCGAAAGGCTCGAGGGTATTTGCTTATAAGGACTTACACATTTAATGTTACCTCTGGTAATGCAGTATTGGAGATTGATGTTTATGTGGAAGATTGAAAGTTAAGGCCAGACTCGTAGTCTTTGCCCAAGGAGAATAAAATCAATAAATTCCCATTTGTGTTTAGAGCAAATGGATCCATCGTTTTATGTATTTAGCTAGTCTGTCGTTGCTGTTGGTGCATATCCATATCTTTACAATTCAGAGTATTAGTATATACATACCATAGCAGATGATCTATATGTATGCTATGTCAGTGACACATCAGCTTAAATGCATGGAGATACACGGACCCTCCTTAATCTATCTCATGTTAATGTAATAGGCTAGGTGTGCTTTCTACTTTAGGTACCTTTGGATTGTAAAATGTTGTTGATGTGAGGAATAAAGGTTTAAGCTTATAAAATGCTGAAATCTTATATTTCATTATGCCCATCCAACTCCAACTCTTCTAGATGATCATAGACAAAAGAAACAGACAAAAAGAAACTTTTTGATATCAGAATCCAACAGGATCTTCATGCCCACAATCCAAGTATTTTTATATTTTTTAGATAATTAATATCATTCATGAGGGTATACTGAGTGAGAAGATTTGATTGGTGAATTGTAAAGTTCCTCTATAATCAAGAATGTAATTTCTACCCTGGGATGAAACCACAAGGTCCAGAAAATAAGGTATTTAGATGGTTTACCCTATGTACGTATTTACTAAAACCCCTAATAATCTCCAGTAATTGAGGCATCCATTCATTCAATTGGATAAGAAATGTAAATTGACAAAATTTTTTGTTTTTTTTTTACTGGAAAATTGATGGACTTCTTGTTGGTTGGTTGGTTTTTTTTTCTTTTCTTTTCTTTTTCTTTTTCTTTTTTGGGTGGTGATAAGATTTATCACTAGTTTGGCTACTTTAACCGCTTGCTCTCTCACGTAAAATTGTGATTTTCCTATTTCTTAACAATTGATCTAATATTAGAGACAGAAAAAGCAAGCTGATTAATTTGGTCGGTGTTTTTGCATGCTTTCACCTGTTGTCTTTGGCGAGCAAGAAATAATTTGATTTTTAAAGAAGTTCATACTTCTCCACAAAAGCCAGCCTCTACCGCTGCCTATTTTGCTATTTCCTGGCCAAGCAATTCAAGGATAAAGGGGGCAGGAGCAACTAGAGATGCCATTAAGGAGAAGGAATGGAAGACTTAGTTCTATCTCACGAGGTGTACGTTGTGGGGGAGAAATTTTCTAAAGATCAGTGAGGGACTGTTTAAATATAATGTTGCTTATTTTTGGATGATGTTTTATTGTAGTATGGTTGTATGCTGTACGTGTGCCAGCAAAAATAGATGTGGTTTACTTGCATGGTTTAAACTCTGATTAATGATGAGATTTTATCAAACATCTGTGACTTGTATAACAGGTGACGACATGGTCCTCTCCCTAGCGGAGGGGCTTCACAGACACAAAAGATGTCTATACAGAGTGTATAATAACAACACTGAACATGCACAGTGAACACAAAGAAAACAGCACACAAGGATTTAATGTGGTTCGGTCAGTATGACCTACGTTCATGGGCGAGAACAGCAGAGAAGTTTACTAATAGAAAAAGAGAAGGTCACAAATAAGGGAACCACTCAAAAATCTGCTCAAACTCTCAAAGAGGATAACACTAAAAGAAAAACTCTCAAATTTTATTTTCTTTTCCTCTCTTCCTCTCTTATTTCTCTCTTTTTTATTTCTCTTCCTGATGCATTTCTCCTCACATATCAACCTGCCTTTTATAGGCATTTAATGGTTGGTGGCACAGTGTAATATTTGGTGAAATAGTGTTGGGTAGGCGACGGTTAGTTGGTGGGTTTGAAATTTCAAAGTCAGCTTTTAACAAAAATATTAATTATTGGGATTCTACATTCAGAATCAGTACAACGTCTCGCTGATATCAGGAATGAGAATGCAGTTGCAACCCATATTATTGGGGTTCTAGATTCAGAATCATTACAATATCTCACTGATATCAGAAATGAGAATGCAGCTGTAACCCATACACAGCTTAATAGATTATTTAGTCTGATTTATAAGCTCCAGCCTCAAGGTGAAAATTTAGGTTGAACCAGGATCAGATTACTTGCTTAATAGATTGTATTTCCGTTCTTTCTCAATCAAAAGATTTGACCAATTGGACTGGACCATCTCTAAGCAGGATCTATGAGTTTTATGATAGTGTCATTCACCAAAAAACTTTGAGGAAACAATATACATTGTACAGATAAATATGCAAAATCTAGAGAATAAACTTGATCTCGAGCGGATGTATACTATTGATTGATGCAGTGCACCTGTACCATGTGCATCCAAATAAATCCTTACATCCTTGCTTCGAGTGTAAGCCTCAAAGAAAGGTTAGTGCAAGAAGAGATTCATTGCATAGTGCGGTGGAAAAGCATTCAGCTCTGGTGTTCCTATTGGTATAAATAGTCCCACAAACCCTCCTACAAAACAAAAAAAGTTGCTCATTCTTGGTAATACCTGAGGCATTACTAGGTAAGTTCTTTTCATTTTAATGTTCTCCTTTTCTTCTCATGCCTTGGTGAATTGCAGTTTTATTTTGAACTTCTGTTCAATATACTTACTTTTGTCAATTTTAATAGAATTGCTGATGAATGATGATGTAAAATACTGCCAAAGTTCGAATTCATTTTAAGTAGAAATACTAAGGGTGTGTTTGGCAACTTAGAATCTAACCAAGTTTAGTTTTGAGCCGGTTTCACATAGGCTTGATTTGGCTAAATTAGTTTCTATGTGTATTAGTTTTGAGGTGAACCAAGTTTGGCTAACTTTAAAAAAAAGTAGTTTAGAACTATTTCTTTTTTGGTAAACACATAATATATGTAAGATAACAACTTTGACAGTGTACTTATTTTTATTTCTTTTTTTCTTGATTTCTGGGCCATAGTTATCTGGTTCTTTTTCATACCAACGAGGTATTGGTTTAACTCTGGCCCAGTTATGAGGCAAAAATGGGCCAAAGGAGAACTGGTTTAGTCCAAATTTGTTCGTTGCCAAACTAGGGCTAAATACTTGGACCAAATTTATTCCACTTAAAACTCATTTTATTCATTTGCCAAACATGGCCTAACCTTTTTCTTTTAAGGGGTTTTTGCATATATGCCCCGCAAATCTTCCAAATTGGCAAAATTGCCCCTCAACTTTTGGTATTTGCAAAATTGACCCCAATTCTCTTACATTGGGTTTTTCGACCCCTCCCATATAAACTAAATTGGTTTTTAAACCGTACAGTGCTATAAAATTTCAATAATTTCCAATTAGGTTGCAACAATTTCCCCATTAAAAGCTATAATTGCTAAGTAGGAAGTGTAGAAAAGCTCAATGTGAGAGAATTGATGGGCAATTTTGTAAATACCAAGATTTGAGGGACAATTTTGAAAATATGGAAGATTTGAGAGGTATATATGCAAAAACCCCTTCTTTTGATTGTAGAATGAGTAGAAAATATTAAAGAACACAGCTCTTTCCATTTAAAGGATTACAACACTAGAAGTATATATAGTGTGGTAATATGATTAATAGTACCTCAAAAAAGATACATTACCAATGATATTAGCACAATACATATGGACCTAAGTTTTTACGGATGTATCAGAAAATAGAAATAAGATCTAATACCATATGCAGGACGCTTGGCGAGTTGATATTTAATTCCTATGCCAAAAGTGTAAGTAAAACATTAAATAAACTTGTGAAAAGGGCTATCATTTATTTAAACAAAACATGCATAAATCAATATATTTTCTATAGCAACATTTTTGAAATGGTGAACAAGGTACCTATAATCTCTGAGCTTCTGATCATGCCTATTTTACCTTGTCTAAATTTGAAATCCATTTTGCACAAAAGAATAATTCAGATATCTGGTTTAGCATATTGCCTTTTGTTCCTCTTATTATTTCATATGAATATAGGTCTTTGACTCGTTAGTACATTAGTTCCATGTTGTGTTTCTATCTATGTTACTAGAATATAATATAACCCTCATCACAAAACTTCGGAGTTTTACTGCAATGATTGGGTCATTTAAGATGGTATCAGAGCAACCCGCTTCGAATCTCACTGGCCACAAATTTAAAGTGGATTTTAAAAAAAAAAAATTTTGATACCATTGAGTGAGTCAAGGTTTTAGTCCATAAAAAGCACGCTCAACTTGTGGAAGCATGTTAAAATATAAAAATATAAACCTCGCCACAACTTTGGAGTTTAGGTGCATTGGTTGGGTCATTTAAGATATGTAAAAGGATATAATTAATGAGAAGCTTAAATTGAGAAATCACTACAATTAATCTTGCTTGTTTTCCTTTAATCCTACAGGAAACATGGCACGACAATCAAATGGGAACACTGATGTTTATGAGAACCAGGCTACTCGGCGACCTACCTCTCCTTTTATAACTATACGGAATCTGATAAATGAGTTGTCCAACACTTTGCCTCCATCTACAATGCGCTTAATAATGGAGTACCACAATGAGCTTTTGGTGAGCGAAAATTCACAACCTTCTGAATTTTTTCCAAAGGGATATTTGAACATTATCCACATGACAATACTACAAATCATGCAGGCAAGAAGGATTACTCGTCAGCAACTGATTAATCGACTTAGGCAACTAGTAGGAGATCAGCTGCTCCTTACAACCATCACAATGCACAATGTTAAGGTGATGCATAATCAACTCTGCAGATTTTTTTTTTTTTTTTTTTGGGTAAACTTTCATTTTGTTTGTAAAGTTATATTTTTGGCCAACCGTTGTTAGCCGATCGAATATAGCTGCACTTTCTGAAGAATTCTCTTAAACAAGAACAAAACTCACATGAATTTGGAACAAATTAAAAGGTCGTGATTCGTCTAAGCTTAAAACCCTACAGAAGTTTCTTTTGACATATACCTTCTAGTATAAGGTTATAAAGCACTATTATAATTAAATTGTATTATTGATGTGTGTTCATCAGATTCATTAAACTATCAACTAGATCTGAATACTGTTTTCTTAGCAATATGCAACTCTCATCCACAATCACAAATTAAGACAAGTTTTATGTTTTTAGCAATTGGGAATTAAGATCACATTAGATTATATGGGAATTTATATAACATACTAAGTAACTACATAAAACCAAGGTGACTTATAGCGGACAGCTGGTGCAGCGGTGGGGTATTGCTAAGGTTATTTGGAACTATAGAGGCAAAAAGTGCAAAATCAAGTAGCGGTTCATTTTAAATATGTATAATTATTAAAAAATAAAAAATTAAAGAAAATTCTAATAATTTTACAAATGCATATTTGATGTTTATAGAGATCTGAAGCATGAAATAGACGTGTAACAATCACATAATATTAACAAAAGTACTGGACAAAATGGAAAAAGTGTAAATGTTTATCAAAAAGACCAGGTTATTTGTCTCATTTTTAAAATTTTCAAGTCTCCAGTCGAAAAATTCTCAGCAATTGAAAAACATTGTTTAGTAGCAACATAATTGTATTAACTATTTGAAACTTGACATAAAAATGACGCCTTCAAACATAGATAAATGAGCAATATTTACCGCTATTTGCTGCTAGATACCACTATATGCCGCTATTTCGCGCTTTCGAGCGCTTTGGCGAGTGAAAAACACTCACGAGTTTTATTCTTCAGCACAATCAATGAAATCGTAGCGGTAGGCTCCGCTACAGCTATTTGCGCCGCAATAGCGCTGCTATCGGCAGCTATTTACAACAGTGCATAAAACTATGTTCTCACATAATGTCTGTGGAGAACTAAAGTTTACATATTAAACTTATGTTTAAACTATATCATGTAGATGATGCTTTTTGTTATTATTCTTTACTTTTATGGAGAGTTGGAGGTTGATATGATGGACTATCGGTAACATCTTTGATATAGGAGATCGAATTTATTAGTCAAAGTATTCTTGATGACATAGTTTAGTTTTAATATCAATATGTGGTTCAAGTATCATATCATAAAAAATCATGAGTGACTTATTATCAATAGCCTGCTTTAAATCCGAATTTACGTGGACCATGTCTCTATGTATAGTTCTTGTTGATTCCTGGCGTCAATGTAATCAATGGACTTGTTATTTCCATTTATGCTCAGTTGCATTTAGTTACCATGATTCCTTCAAATTCTAATTAAATATCTATGTTATTTAAAACATGATATTTTATTGAGGGTACTGGAGATAGGCTGACACCTCTTTTGAAAAAAATAGGCTGCCAATTGACTCGTAAGCACCCCCAACCTCTGCACCAACATGACTAGGAGGGGGCACACAAGCCCTTATTCCCAGTTTTGTTTCCTATTTTACTTCCATTGCTTGTACATGTCAGAAATTTCTCATTAGTTTGCTAATAAGCATACATAATTCTAAATAAAAAAAAACATGGTTCACGAATCACAAGAGACTGAGAGAGCGTAGATATGTAGGCTGCAATTCTTTCTTTAAACCATCAATTAGATATTTTATGTTTGATTCTTGAGCCCTTAGCATAACACATGTTTGAAGCACACAGGAGATTTTAGAAGGCCTAAATCCTTTGTTTGATTAGCTTATATTTCATAAAAGGGCTTCTCTAGTAGTGAATTGGGAAACTACTATAGTTTAATGATCAACAGTTCGTAAGTCTCTTAATGAAACGAGATTATTGGCTGAAATATTGCATTTTTTATGATATAGGAAAAAACTCCATCCAAAGCTGTTGGTTGTTTTCTTTTAAGAAGGCCACTTACATTATTAATATGCATTCCACAGTTTCACTAACCAGCTGCCATTTTCTTACACCAGTTACTGATGGCAGCACTGATCCTTGCATTAAGGAGCCTGGGAGCAACAAGGATTAGTGAAGTGTGAGCTGGGGTCGTGCTATGATTTAAGGTTGTATTTCAAACAGTGATCTAGCAGATGATTTTATCTGTAGAACAACTGAACAAGTACCAAAAAATGTTTTCTCATTTTACATAAGTACTTGTTAGACATTGTCTCCTGATTTTTTATTTCAATAGTAGTGGCAAGTTATAATAGAAACATTGAATTGTCTTTGTATTTCTCAATATGCTACTTGCTTTTGGAGATGCACAGGATATAACTTTATTGGGAGGTAGAGAATCTTCAGCAGTACGTACACACAACAAGAGAAGGGGGGAAAAAAGCATAACCCACATCTTGGAGAAAGAAAATCAAATTTATATTGACCTAAACTAATATACAGGAGTCTTAGAAAGTAGAAACTAATGGGATGAATTCATCAAAACATTTTGAAGATAGCTTAAGTATATACACTGTCAAAATTCCAATATTATAATTAAGTTGGATGATTTTGACAGCAAATACTAAGGCCAAAATTGAGAGGGGAATATATTCTGAGTTGAACAGGAAGGAGTACATTATCTGTTAAAAACAACGAGAATAACATCAAAACGAACCTTATCCAGCATTAATTCCATCAGTTCTAAACAAAGAATAGTCCTCTGAAGTAGGAACTATTTCAGTTATTTCTTAACTTACATTATCCATTAACGTTCTCTGCTCTCAAATCCTCAGTTTTCCAACCCATCAAAATGCTCTTAACAGCACGCTTTAATGATCTATGACCTAAGCTGCAACTGCAAAAATAACCATTGCAAACATTTGGAGAATCCAATCTGCTAAAAAGCTAACGTATTGTTATGGCCAAGAAAGACATCAGGATTTAGTTTAGCTCGAAATCAGCACCCCTGCCAAACAATTGCAACATCATCCCAAATTATGCTCAGAAGTAATCCTTGCTGCTCAAAATATGAAACTCGTTTAATAATTTAACGAGATTCTCCAAGTTCAGACGAAGATTTAGGAGATTATGTAGAGAGGCTATTTCTATTCAATCCTATTAAAGGAATAAATATATTGTTATGGTCATAACCACTAATGAGTGATTAGAACGGAAAGGCAGAACATTACTGTGAATAAGCCCACTCGCTCGTCGTCCAATAAAGCCAAAATTATACTGTTTTCTGCTGAAAATTACAGAACTTGCGCAAATTTTTTTTTAAAAAAATCCTTGAACGTCACAAATTACCCTAGAATAAAAGATCCTCAGAAAGATCGCAGGGTTCAGCCCCGTGTAGTAGATTAAATTACAGAGTCCTCAGGCTCTGATAACGTACCGTTTCCAGAAATAAATGCAGAAGAAATTAGGGTTAATCGCAAATTGACCCCCCTTCGCATCACCCAATTGCGAACGGACCCCCTGTAGTTCTATTTGTGGCGAATAGACCCCCTGCAGTATTATTTATTGTGGAATCATTTTATTCAACATTAGCAGCATATACATTGTGGTGATGTGATGAATAATACTCTTGAAAAGATGATTTCGCATTGACAGCACAGTAAATAACACTTCACCTTGAACCTCGGTGGTACCATATAAACCATTGAAATTTATGACACTCTGTGCTGGTTTCGATGTTAACTAACAACTGAAAAAACTTATGTCATCCATAATCTATACAGGATTGTCATCTATATTCCTATAACTATGTATTAGTACAAGTCTTTAGTTCACTATTAATCCGTACTTGTAGTTTTATTTATTCAAACAACAATAACGAGAATCTCAAAATGAGAAATCCATACAGCTAATCTATCAGGTTGCTACAGGCAACATGGCTGGACATTCAACTGGTAACACTAATCTTCATGAGTGCCAGACTATTCAAGCACCAACCTCTCCTATTATAACCATATATAAAAGCCAATACTTGAGCTATCCAACACTTTACCATTTACCATTGGTAACCGTGGTTGACATTGAAATCAAAAGATTGCCAATATCTTTGAGAGATATTTCTTTGAAGATCGGATAAGGTTCCATCATATACATTGACCAGACAAGGAACCAATGTAACTAGGAGTGTCACTGGTTTCTAGATCTTCAAGCTGTAAAAGAAAACAAAAGTAATTAGAACAGTCAAAGATACTGCAAAAAACATGGAAAAAAAAAAGCGCTATCAGTTCTGTTTAAGCAAATAGTGCCACTTATATGACAAATTGACTAATAAACTTCAACTCGCCACAAATATACACAATTACTTGATTTCTCACTATGCATCACAAGCCCTCGAAGTCAACAACGTGCCAGATTAGTTACTTCTCAAGCAAGTTAGTATCATCGTCAAGATGCTAAATTTGGTAAAGTTGCACAAACTTTCAACCATATTTTAGGTTCTAAATTATAAAAAAATAACCATCTAATCGTCAAATCAAAGTTGCCGTTGCTTACGGAAAAAAAGAGAAAATCGAAGAGTAGTGCTGATGAGACTGGTTTCTTCTGCATATTCATAAAGTAGGTCTTGTGCATATAAGAAACACCCTCAGGAGACCACAAAACTATGAAGCATAAATATTTAAAATACAACAAATTATGATCAAGCACACCAACTACATGGATACTATACGTTATTTTTATTTTGTTAACTTAAGTGGTATCTGAAAGCTGAAGGCATGCGGATAATTTTGGAAGGCAGGTTCAAATTGCCTGTTGAAGTACTTGTGAAGACCATATGTCAGTATAGGCAAAGCAGCAAGCAAGCCAGTAAGAGGTTAGCAGCTTTGCGGGGATGAGCATGCGGCCCAAAATTCAACAGCACTTTCATGTTCTTGATTGTAAACGTCAGTAATCTGAAATTTGAAATGGCGAGTCAGAAGCTCTTATGAAAAGTGAGTCAAAGAGGAGGAGGCAATGGCAGAATTAGGATATCATACTCTCGGAGACCGGGGTTGTAACAAGAGTTAGCCTAAAGCCAAGGCCAGCTGTTACCAAACACACAAAGATCGCAAGAGTTAATAGTGTAGGCAGAGAAGGATGGTATTGATATTTTTCTGAAAGATATTTATGCAGATATCATATTACTTATGGGAAAGATATTTGATCTAGACATAATTTGACGCTTCAGTAGAATTAACCTAATCTTGATTGAACACAAAAATTTCGTCTTCTTCCGCTTCCAAAATACACAAGTCCTGTACATTTAACTCTTCAAGCAAGAAAAAAGTCTGAGCAATTGGATATAGGAAAGCTCTCTTCTGCTTATGCAGATGAAATGCAAAGTAAAGTAATTTGCCAGATAAGCACTTAGAACGAGCACAGTCCGGTTTCAGAAATGGAAATTGAAGCGCAATCATTCTTCATATGTACAAGAGGGAGGGGAAGTAGATATATACTTATCTACTTATATCTATATTTGTAAACTCCAGTTTACAGCATAGAGAATTCTGCTAAAAGTAATTCCTTACAGAAAAAGGCCTTCTATTTGGAACATTACAGCCAAATAGTTGGAAACCATTTTGTAGAACCATTAAGAAAAAGAAAAACCTGAACACATACACGACAACTTGCCGCACAACTGTTGTGCGCAGCGGAAATTTCGACAGCACCTCTGGTACACAAGCACCTCTGGTGCACAACAAGAGAGTAAGATCACAATTAAATTCCCGTTTCTCTAAAGAAATAAGAATCTGAAGCACATATCTCAGCAAAGTGAGATATCTACTCTTCCTCTCAACAGTATTAGGACTGAATCAAGGGAACCTACAAGCTATTACAAATCAATTAAACAGCAAGACACACGAATTTACGTGGTTCGACAAATTGCCTACGTCCACGGGGCAAGGAGGGGAAATCTACTATTAGAGAGAGAATACAAATAGGGTTTACAAATCTCACAAATAAAACCCTCTAATAATCTCTTAGATTTCTCACAATAGCTCTCTCAAAGGAGTGCTCAAAATTACACTCTCACTCTCTCTAAAACAAAAGGAATAGATCTATATTTATAGACCCCCCAATGTATAGTGCTCTTTCAACTATCCGATGTGGGACTAAAAATCCCACACATTCTCAAGTGGGCCTTGGGCCTCATTCTCACAACAACAATCTAAATGAAGCTTTAGTAATTATATCGTCACCAATGAACTTTTTTCAAGGAGTGAATCAGCATCTTCGTACAGATGCAATTACCAGCTAGTAAACTACCTTATTTCACTTGAATAATTTGTGCATTTTCCCCAATTATTTTACTACTTCAGCTAAGAGGCATGTTCCGAAAATAAAAATAAAAATAAAATATGATAAATTACGTACACATGAGAGCATCTGAGTAGTAGACGTGAACAACACAAAAATTGTTGCAGCGGGAGGCTTCACAAACACAAAAGATGTCTATACAGAGTGGATAATAACAACACTGAACATGCACAATGAACACAAAGAAAACAGCATACAAAGATTTAATGTGGTTCGGTCAGTATGACTTACGTCCACGGGCGAGAACAGTAGAGAAATTCACTAATCAAAAATGAGAAGGTTACAAAGAAGGGAACCACTCAAATATCTGCTCAAACTCTCAAAGAGGATAATACTAGAAGAAACACTCTCAAATTTTATTTTCTTTTCCTCTCTATCTCTCTTATTTCTCTCTTTCTTATTTCTCTCCCTGATGCATTTCTTCTCATATATCAACCTCCCTTTTATAGGCATTTAATGGTTGGTGGCACAGTGAAATATTTGGTGGAATAGTGTTGTGTAGGTGACTGTTGGTTGGTGGGTTTGAAATTTTAAAGTTAGTTCTTAACAAATCTCCACCTTGACTTTGAATATGAAAATCTTCTATTCACTCTTGTTGTCTCGCCAGAAGCTCCTTACGGGCTTAGCCTCCGTTTTCTTGAACTCCAAGCAATTCGAGGCAATGCTCGAACTTGCGCGAGGGTATGGGCTTCTTCATCATATCTGCTGGATTATCTGCAGTACAAATTTTCTCAATCTTGATGACTTTAATTTCTTTGATAAAATGATATCTGACATCTATATGTTTGCTTCTTTCATAATATATCTGATGTTTCGTCAGATGTATGGCACTCTGACTATCACAAAACACCGTAGTAACACCTTGGTGTAAGCTGAGATCTTCAACCAA
>JBAKGM010000200.1:11263831-11296678 GCA_037177215.1 Asparagus racemosus | reverse complement strand
TTTCCTGCCTACGATCATGAATTTTGGCGAAACGATGTTTATTCGATTTAGATCGCTAATTCTGATAGACCCCCTCCTCTGTTTCGCATCAGATTGTCATGTATGTGGAATTTGTATTGCCACAGCTTTGACTCATATAATAGCATGTCATTGCTCGCGGTCCATCTTGACTGTTCTTCTCTAATGTTGTGAGTTTTGTTCTCTGTTTCCTTTTGTTAGTTATTTAACAAATAAAACAAGTGCCTCAAGTAGAAAACTAGGAAGAGAATGTGAAGTTCATCGATTAATTGATTGAAAAGTGAAACTTAACTAGCTTTATCATTACTTCGATTTTCTAATTTTAAGCTATTGGAAACTACGTAGCTCCAAAATTAAAATGACGACATTATGAGAAATTTCATAAGGTGGCCAGTGATCAAATGTACACTACTGTTATTTCGGATATCTCCCCTCGTAAGTTTTCCTTATACCCTAAAATACGTATGCCTGCGCCTACTTTATTAGAGAAAGCAATGCCTGATTAAGGTGTTAGTTTCGCAAATTTTAAATAAGAAAGAAACTTGTAGGCGAGGATTTAATGATTTCTGTCTCGCTCGACTTGGTGCTGATAAATTAAAAAAAAAAACTCATTACTGTTAATGTAGGTTGCTATTGCATCAGGGGAAGAGCGCTTGATAGAGAAGATAAGAGAGGCTCAGTTGGGAATAGACCTGCCAAACGTCTTGTGCATTGATGCAAAGGGATTGCTACTCAATGAAGATAACGTACATCTCTCCACCTAAGCTCAGGTCTTATTGGGTCAGAAGCTTGCAGATGCCTACCTCAAGCACTTCTCTGGAATCTGATGAAGTTAAATCACACATAAGTACCTGTTATTTTGTTTCGATGTATGTTGTTTCTTTGGTAACTTCAAATTTTAAGGTTCTGTCTGATTCTCCGTCACTCTACGAAGATGTCACACAAGTTCGACTGTGATGCATGTTCTTGCCTAATTCCTAGAGAAGTGTATCCCAAACTTAGTCAATCCTTACATTAATGTAACTTGATGATATGGTGATGCAAACTGGATATTTACTCAACTTATAGTTTTTCTTTATCACAGTAACAAGTTACATGTACATGAGTTATTGGAGTCTTCTATCTTCTTTTGTTATCGTCCTATGGGCTGAAATACATGGCTATTCCCAACATTAAGCAATTAAGTTAAAATTTGTAAAATTGAGTATATATAAAATATATATACAGTGTTAATAATCAACAAAAATACCAATTTTTTTCTTAATAGTCATTACAAACCTCAAACATTTTCTTAATTGTACCGTAAATTCTTTCTCAATTGTACATTTGATCCTCAAATCTTCACATTTTTAGTTTACACCCCGCAAATCATTAAGTTATTTTAAATAATATATTCTGCTTGGATTCCATCCATGATTGTTACTTATGACTTGTTTGGATGTGGTTGAATGAGGAACAAGGAAAGGAAGATAAATAGGTTTACCTTGTTTCGGAGCTTTTTTAAAGAGAACGGAGGGAAAGGGAGTTGACAAAATTTACATCTTTTAACCTCCATTCTATATAATTGGATTTCCCTTTAAATTGTGGTGTCGATGAGGTAAAAATTTTTTGGACCATCATGATATGAATCCAATTGTTAAGAAATGATTCCCTCCCCTCTGTCCTTGATTATATTACATTTTCCCTCCCCTTTCGTTCCCTTCCCTAGCCTTATTTCTCTTTTCCTTCCTTCTCTTTCTCTCCATTAGTAAACTCCCAAACATAGTGTTAGCAAATTAAACTCTCAGAATTAATAGATTTGGAGTTATTTAGAAATATGAAGATTCAAGGATCTAATATAAAATTCAAGAAAGAATTTAAGGTCTAATACAAAATAAAAAAAAACTCGATAAAATTGAAGCGTAAATTAAAAATATGAAGATTTGGGGCCTAATATAACTAATAAAAGCATATGGACCTTTTGAAGAGGTCAACAGCCAACCAGTTAATCCTTGTTTTCTTAATTACCATCCAAAATCCTTGACTTACTTCATTCCCTCCTGTCCATTGCTCAACCCTCAAACCGACAATATATAAGTCCGGAACTATAGCCTGAATCAAATTGCCATTTTCCCTGCATTAATCTAGAATCTCCAACTCCCCTTATCAGTTAATCTGCATCTTTGTCATCCAGCACGATGGGAGCCTGCGCTAGCAGACCCAAGACGCTGGATGACGCCACCTCCGCCCCTGTAGAGAAACCTGAGGTGCTCACCAATCCTGTTGAATGCGAGGACAATGCCCCAGTTCAGGCGGTACGATGCTAGTTTTTACTATTTTGTAGTTTTAGTTGCTCGCAGACCCAATCGCAGCGCTGTTTTGAACTTTACTATTTTGTAGTTTTATTGTTGCAGATAGGCCCGTTGTATTAAATTTTCTAAACTCTTTTACTCTAGTAGATGAAAGTAGCGAGCCCATCTGAGGGTAAAAAAAAGTCAGAAAATTTTTTAGCCTAGGGGTATATATGCAGCAGTGAAACCACACGGGTAGTAAGTTCAAAACAAGCATCAACCATGCTACAATATGGGGTGTATGTACAATTAACCCTTTAAGGTAAGATTATTTTAAAAATAGAAAATAATTAAAATAAATGTTTTATTCAATCATACAAAAAGTAATTGTTTTTAGTGATTGGAGTGTCAAAACGCATGTACGCACCAACATGTACGGATACGCGCCCTTGCTAAAGATGGCCAGGACCCATTAGGTCTAATTTTCTCTTTGAACCTTTTGTGCAGGTGGAGGCTGAAAAAGGCACAGAGCCTGAGATCAAGGAAGAGCCCTCGGTAGACCTCTCAGAGCCAGAACCAGAAGCTAACAAGAGCAACGTGTTGGACTTGGCCCCCGAGGTCAGTGAGTTGACGGTTGACACACCAAAGCTCACTGTGACTGCACCTGTTGCAGAACAAGTCAACGTCACCGAAGTGAAGGGAACCAGAACTGAGGAAAAAGAAGAGGTGGCGGTCGAGGAGAAGACCGAAGAGGCAAAGGAATCTAATGTTGTAGAAGACGAGAAGGAGTCAGAGACGAAGATTTCTGCTTAAAGCGAAAATGGCTATTTGTTTTTGAGTTGTGCATTTGTATATTTGTTAATGGAGGAAACAAAAATATGTGATTCTTTGACGTACATTTCTCCTCTATTGTGGTATGCATTGCCAAATGTGTGCAGGGACACATTCACTAAATCTTTCAGTTAAATGATTAAATTGTTGAATGGAGATCCTTTAATCGTGAACCTTCATGCATCGAGGATTTTATTCGTGTTGAGGAATCCTTCGAACTTATGAAGAAGAATGGAAGCTAGGCACGAACATGAGAAAATCGATGCGAAGTAAAATTAAAACACCCAGTCGAAAATATGTGACTTATACTTTGCATTAAAATCTAAACACCGTGGGGAAATTCTTTTAATGTGGACCCAATATCATGTGACTATGGGATAATTGAAATGTTCTCTCAATTAGTATTTGCTTAGTTCAGAAATTCAAGAAATCAACAGCAGGCAATAGATGATTTTCTTCGCCCATGTACAATCTCGTGATGTTTGAATCCAAAAAATACGTGTTCTATAGTGAGTTATGATCATAAGTAACGTTACTTATACATGTCAAAGCATTGTCAAATTAAGACACTTGGAAACAACTCCGCAGCATTAGCACTCACTCATCAACCAAATGTCCTCCCAACTCGGACACTTGTGAGATATACTCTGCACAAAAACAGCACTGCAAACGAAACATGCATCTATATTCGACTAGTCCTTGAGTTTAGTGTAAAATTCTCATTTTTCTTCTACTTGTAAGTTCACGAGTTTACATACGTTCACGATTAATCGTCTACAAATGAAACCAGTTTTCTTCTTCCTCCTCTTCTATTCTTTTGTTGCATCTGCTGGACTTAGACTGGGATTCTACAATCATAGCTGCCCGCGATCGGAGACAATAATTCGTGCAGTCGTGCAAAAGCACTTCCAGAGCGATCGATCCATCACTGCTGCGCTACTTCGGATGTATTTCCATGATTGTTTCGTTAGGGTAAGTATGAGCCGAAGGCACATTCTATGTTGTGAAATTATTCATTATACTTGTTTTAGTTAACAATTCTGATACATGCATACAGTTATGTACAGCTCATTATAATTCAATTTCAAAGTTTTGTGCAAAGATGCATCAAGATCAGGGTTAAAAGTGTACGTTGTCCCACTTCAGTATCGCTGTTTTGAACTAACAGCCCTTTAGTTTCATTGTTGTAGATAGACCGCAAATTTTTCCCCCTTTTCTTTCTTGACTCTTTTCCTCTCAGATAACTTCACTAATTAATTTCCTCTTGGGGAAATTAATGTATGTGAAACTTCCACCAAGGTTCAAAGAATACAAAAATCTGTCTTCAACAATGGAACTACATGGGTAGTAAATTCAAAACAGTGACATGGGGTCTGTGCGATTGAGGAGAGGGTGGGGCAGGGAGATAGATTGAACTAAACTCAAGGAGAGGGAAAGGGCAGGAAGAAAGCGTACATGACGGAACTATATGTGTTGGGATAGACATTTAGATGATGGAGATGGAGGGAGAGTGATAGAACTAATATGTATGTGTTTAGAGTAGAAAATAGAAAGAGAACAGAGCAATTCACTTAAAATTCAACCTCTCCCCTCCCAATTCGTCCATTTATGGAGGAATTTGCTACCTTGTAACCCTTCCCTCTCTTTCCCTTGTTGATTGAAAATTGTATCTAGACATAATATTTGAATCGTTAGCACTGTAACCATCCAAATCATTCCCCTCCCCTCTTGAAAAAAACCTATCCGAACTTACTAAGGACAATGTCTGGATCGCTAATGACACACAAAGATTGTGTATAGATAGTTACAAACATCCGAATCTGAATGCGAATCTGAATGCAAATCTATCTACAGGGTTGCGACGCATCCATCCTCATCAACCCAACCAAGAAGAAGCCATCGGAGAAGTTCACTGGCCCAAACCTCACTGTCCGAGGCTTTGCTGTGATCGACAAGGCCAAGTCTAGACTCGAGGCCGAGTGCCCATTCACCGTTTCCTGCGCTGACATAATCGCCCTCGCCACCCGTGATGCAGTCGCACTGTCCGGCGGCCCGCACTACATGGTCCCCACCGGCAGGCGTGATGGCCGGACATCCAACCCCTCTGACGTCATCCTCCCGGGCCCCACATTGCCCATCAAAGAGGCCCTCCAGGTGTTTGAATCCAAGGGGCTTAGTCGCCAGGACATGGTACTGTTAGAGGTTTTGAGGGGCAAAATTATTTGAAACTTTTTTCAAAATATAGTATAATAATAGTATTTTCATAGTAACTATATTTTTTGACATATACGAAGGAACGTGGTTCAAGGTTTATTCGGTAAATCTGAATATTATCCTCAATAATCCTCCATAGGATAAAACTAGGGTTAATTGCGGATTCCCCTGTACTATTGCCAAATTGAACTGAATACACTTGTAGTTCTAATGTCGCAGATAGACTCCCGAGAGAGTGCTAGATTCCCTAAGCTAACAAGTATAGTCACAGATAAACTCTCTCAAGGGTCAAAAAATTTCACTCATGGGCTCTATCTTCAACAATAGTAACTATTGGATTTTCGTTTTGGCCTCGGGTTTTGGTCGATGGATTGGGACTAATCGGACTAGTGCAATGAGCCAGTTTGTAGTTGCATACCAGTACACTACTAGTTCATGCAAGTAGTTTGGTCTTAGGATCTTTTATCAAAGTAGATAGAAGCTTGTTTTAAATTCAGCTTTTCAAAATGCACCACTCTATCAAACAATCGAAAAAATTACCTTATGTTTCACTTTTGTTCAATCAGGTAGTGCTCTTAGGCGGCCACACTGTCGGCGTCGCCCATTGCGGCCTCTTCCGTGACCGTCTCTTCAATTTCCAGGGATCCGGGGAGCCGGACCCCACAATGGATCCCACTCTACGCGCAAAGCTCATCCGTCACTGCGGTGCAACACCAAAGCAGAAGGATCCAGTGGCGTTTTTGGACCAAGGGAGCTCGTTTTTGGTTGACAACCAGTATTATAACCAAATTGCTCAACATCGAGGAGTGATGTTAATTGATCAGGAGCTAGCACTGGATGACTCTACTGCTGGTATTGTTGCTGCCCTGAGAAAGGATAAGGACTTGTTCATGAAGAAGTTTGGCGCTGCGCTGGTGAAGTTGGGGGGTCTTCATGTTCTTGAAGGCAAAGCCGGGGAGATTAGGAAGACTTGTGGTGTTGTCAATGGCGGGTCCATGTCTTCTTTTAGTAAATTGACAAGGGGTATTGACTAATTATAAAGAAGATATCATAGAGGAAGATATACTATTGCTTCACATGTATGTGAGTGTGTAATTTTCATTCATTTCACAAGCATTATGTGTATGTGAAGAACTGGATGAAAAACTTGCAATAACGTGTTCTCTCTCTCCTCTGCATCAAACAAATTAGTAATCCTAAATCCTAAACTGAAATAATGCAAATATATAACATATGAATAGTACCAAATATATATAGTTTGAACTTTCTGAGGTGTGGCTTCTTATATCTGCAAATACCATTTGCCTGCCTTCAAATTTTAGATTTTTTTTCTGTATAAATCATCAATTTTGCAAAGTATTAAAGATTTTATCGGAACTTACAGCAGATTGCCAAACAAAGGCTAATAAAAGAAACAGTACCAGTATGACATGCATAACGTGATTGGAGGTATGACATGCATAACATCTACGATTGGATTGAAAAAGGCATAAGCCTCAGGCAATTTAGCGAAGAAAAAACTAATCAAATAAAGGGTAGAATTAAGACGAATACAAATTAAACTAAAGATATTAAAGGCACAAGGCTCAGGCAATTTGGCAAAGAAAAAACTAATTGAACAAAGGGTAGAATTAAGACATATACAGATTAAACTAAAACTTATCAGCATAACAAAGATTTCATTCCTGTAGATTAGAAAATTTGATAGATATTGAAGTGAATGAACCAAAGCTCCGGTCCTTCGCTCACAAGTATCTTAAGCGTAAATACAGATCTCCTTACAGAAGGAATTACAATATGGTAGTTCCCAAAGTCCATTACCACCATAATTTGCCACAAAATGCAGTGTTATATAGAAGCTATGATAAGATTATCAATCAATCAGTCTAAAGAAGGTGCATCAAGCGTTATTTTCTGACTACTTCCCAAAGTTTCTACGCGAACACATGATATGTAGCTGGAAAAAGATCAATCGGATACCACAACAGAAAACTAAAAAAGTTGAGCGCTTGCACGAAAATGACCAAAACTGAACCAAAATGTTAGGCTACATTAAACCTTTTCTGCTTCTTGTTCAGCTTCTTCAACTGTTTCTTCTCCTGCCTCATAGAAGGCTGTAGGCTATCAGAAGGTGCAGCAGTCACAATCTCTTGCTCGACAGGGCGAGGATCTTCAGGGAGGGTAGAGTGGAGAAATCTTTTGGCAGAACCATGGTGGGTGCAGAAAAGTTTAAGCATCTTCCTTCCTCTCATCCATTTCAGCATGATCTTCATATGGGTTTTGCTGCTGAGCCCAGCAATACCAGCTTCCTGTAAAAAAAAAAAAACCAACATGTAAATCCAGAGGAATTCGTGCACCAGTTTAAAGAGGGAACATGACTTTATGCAAAATAAATGACAAGAAGTTACTATCTGTGGTTAATTCTCATGTCCAATCAATTGGCCTCTTTATGCAAGTATAGCATGATAATAACAGAAAACAGAAAATGATCCACTAAAAGGGTTCATGTTTCTAATTGACAAAGCCAAGAACTAAACAATGATTAATAGGGAGAGCAATCTGCTAGAGTGTTGGAGCAGTCTCCAGTTCACCAAAAAGAGATTCGCAAAAAAGAATGGTCTCTACTCTCCAGTTCGAGAGCAAATGTAAGGGAGTAAGGAGTGAAGTAGAGAAATAACTTTAACTTACTCGTCTGATCAGAATTAAGCATATACAGGGACTATTGTTAACTAAGTAAACAAAGAAGATATGAGAATAACTTGCTTGACATGAAATAGCAGTTGTAATAAATAGGTCATGTCAGATCAACTGAATGCCCACTGCTAATATGCTGGTGCATGGAAACCATGTCTTTACTAAATATGTAAATGGTTATCTACCTATACGAGCTCATTTGCATTCACATGCAAGTGTAATCTCCAGTAAGATTGTATATCTATGTGCATAACAAAGAAATAAAGAAACTCTTGACATATTTCTACAACAGTAATTCATCATATGCATATTGCTTTCAACCAGGTTACTTCAACTACAACACTTAAATGAACAACTCAAACATGTAAGAAAATCCTAACAAATCTTTTACGTTTACATTCTGAAATAATATAACTTTTGTCTGGGAATCGTTCAGGTATGAGGTGACTTGAAAATGGAGGTCATTCCTAATTTCCGACCATGTACTTTCACCCTAAGAGCACATCATATGGGCAGAACCACACATCCAGGCACAAGCAAAAACATGTGCATTGCTGCCTTCAACTAAGTGGCACATAGAACCAGGAAAAGCAAAAGATTGGACATGGTACAATCGGAACTAAGAGATATTAAACCATTTATTGATGAGGGGTATTATCCTCTAAACTGAATAAACATTGCTATTGTGTGATCTGTATGGTTTATATGTAAGGAGAGCTTTTAACTCAATCATTTAGTGCAATCACTGTTGGTGTTTTTAGCTCCATAAGCCTCCTGCTTGTTTTTGCATAATAGCCTCCTTCTTGTTTTTGCATAAACAAATCTTCTTATTAAATTAGATGCCTGAATTCCGGTAGATACCAATAGCAACAAAACACCTAAATCATATTACTAACTACTGGATATTAAAAAAACCTTCATTATTTATCATTCAATCACAACTAATCTACTTAATAAAAGTTAAAGCTCTCTACTGAGGTAGAATGCTTTGGCAAACTCTATCAGTATGAACCAACATCTGAATCATACTTAAAAGGTCCTAAGTATATCCAACATTTCCCCAAATGAAAAGAGTGTCATACTCAAGAAAAACAACTTCAGTCTGCAAATCTGAAAACAACTTCAGCCTGCAAATCTGCATTTGTTTAAGTTATAACAGCATAATTTCTTGGGATCATGATGTCCAGGAAATCCTATAGCATGCCCGAATGTCTTAGATATCTCCAATTGCACTGTAAACATGATTTTCAAGAATAATTCTTGAGTCTGGGTATTTAAATCTCATAAGTATGATGACTTTTATATTCAAATGAACATGAATCTCATAAGTACAAAGTTCATTTCTCAGTGCTAACTGACGGACAAAACTAGAAAGGGCAAAGAGAAGTATCACCTAAGGATTCGAATCTGCCTAAATGGATCTGAGTGAAAAGCTAGATGAACAAAAAGAGAACAATAAATTAGAAAAACAATGAGGATGAACAATGAGGTTAAAAGATGGGTAAATAGATGATAACTCCTTGTGTAGTACTCTTTTTTCAGACTAGAAGAATTTGGAACGTTGCTCATTAGTTGCATGAGAAAAGCCTACATCCCAGCTGTCCAACAACCTTCTATAGGAGGGTCGTTGCTCATGATTTCTAACTCACAAGCGGGTTGCAAAAATTTAATCAATTCTTTTGTCCAAATTTTCATGAATTTGAGCTGTAGACCATTCCGCTCGACTGCGACGTGTAATACCGAGACAGCTGATAAGGATGATGGTGGTGGAAATAGAAGCTTCCAAAAGCCATTTATTTCATGGGTTATCAACCCATGGCAATGGAAGTAGTACGGTTAAATCAAAATATAATGAAGTTCATCTGGGCATTCAAACACAGAGATCCCCTAAAGGTCCATAAGAAGCATGTTACTTTGAATCAGCTCGATGCCTAGTATAAATCTCAGGATCATTTTAAATTCCATGCGTACATATATGGTCCATACTCTTTAAACCAATTGGATTATCTTGCATTGCTGCTGCAGTTCAGAGGACTTCTATCTGCATTTGGATTCTCCATTCCACAAGTTGTCTATATCCAAAGCTTTTTAGATATAATAATTCTAGACTCTAAATTAACAGCTGATAAGACAAGAAAATGGTAACAGTAGTTCATAAGGCACATGAAAAGTGAAGAAAATCTTCATCATCCAATCAATTTTTGATCTAGTTCAACCTCTAGGTACATACTGAAAAACAGCCTTGGCATAGTAAGACAGCATCTTTGACATGGCAACATATAGGGATGACTAGAAACTATGCCTACAAGAATAAAATTATTTCATGAGCATTTAATAGAACACATTGTAGTTAGATCTAGAAAATGTATTTTATGTACGTGCAGCTCACATAGGAGGAGAACAAAAGTGCCGCCTAACACTAGATCAATTCACACTGCAGTCCCAACACTCTAAGTAGGCTCCAGTCCCTACTTGCCTCCTAACCCATTAGCTTTGTCCCTTCTTACCGTCTGAATTATTTTTAGTGCCTACACAACCCCTAAACTATTGAATTCATTCCTTGCTTACCCCGTAAACTATATTTGGTCACACTTTGCCCCCCCTAAACTATTAAGTCCACCCCTGCTTACCCCATGTAACTATAAAATTCGGTACCTAGTTACCACATCTAATTTAACATAGTGCATTTCGACTGCTTAAGCAAACCATAGACAAATTTCCATGTTTCCGTATTCCAAGCAAATACAACAACTTGTTTAAGGATTCAATGTCAAAGAATACAGAAAACCCATATAGACCTTCCGCTCCTATTACCATCCAAACATTCCCAGAGACCAAAAATTTAAACTCTTCAGTGGAGCAATTCATCGAACACCTCGTAAGCAACACATAATTATAGATCAAATGGGCCGATTTTGATACCTTAGCATGATTCCAAGTGTTGGAAACCGACAAGGGTCCCCTCTCTTTGATGATCTGGAAGAGGCCTTGAGAAATGGCCTTGGCCTCCTCTCTCGGCACCTTGGGGTTTATCCTCTTTAGGTCTGGCGCGCATTTCCGAGAGAAATACCGCACCAACTTCATCCCTGCCGCTGCTGCAGTGCCTGCTGCGCCACCGCCGCCGCCTCCACCGCCGCCGCGGAACAACATGCTCTTGTTTCCGTCTGCTCGATTTCACTTGCGCTTGTTGGATCTTTCTTTTGAGGATACGTAGTTAGTGGGCCCTGATGGCTACTTCCTTTAGAATCTTAAATTTGGGCTTAAGCCCAAACTAACCTTCTGTGGGCTTTACGCGAGGCCACTGTGCGTGCTCTTGAGGCAGCGCAGGAATGTAAAATTAAAATAAAATGAAAATAACCTTCACAATTATGAAGATTTCTAAAGCAACACGTTCAGTTGCTCGTTTTAGTGATTGTAATAGGGTGTTTCACTCATGGTTATCTTATTATCCTGATTGCATTATTGAGGACATTGAGACAGATGTAAGTTCTGTCTTAAGTTATATACCTAAGTTCTGTTTTTTAAGTTAATAGGGTGTTTGTTTGTTTGCATACGAGTAGAATATAAAAGTGAAAAAGTGACTTTCTTTTGACAATTTAGGTGTTTGTTCGCATGCAAGCGGTTATGAAAGTGACATGCAAAAAAAAAGTGGCCACATAGTATTTAATACAATTTTGACTTCCCCTAAAAAAATAGTGAAGTCACATAAAAGTGACAAAAATAATAGCTAATTTTAATTAAATATTTTTAACTATATTTACAAATTAATCCTACTTTGCCACATCATCTTTATATTGCACTTTCAATAATAATTTCGCTTTTTAAACAGACACTATATTTCACTTGCATGTTGACATGAATGTGAAAATCATTTGGAAAAAAAGTACCTTTCATATTTTTCAACCCACTTTTGAATTGCTGAACATAAGGTCAAAAACATTTTATTCGTTTTAGTGAATATCATCGATATTTGAAGAATAATGGTAACTACACTCATAAAAGCTAAAGAAATAGAATGAGGAATTTACTGAAAACTCATGATTTTTGAAAAGGGGATGAATTTGAGGTGGATCTCAATTCATGAGGTTTTTATTGAGGTTGAGTTCTCGTAATGCTGTGAGGGCTTGAACTTGAGCTTCCCCTTGGAACACGGCCCTGAATAAAATTCCCCCGTTCCAAAAAGTTAGCCAAATTTATAATTATCTATCAAATTACAAGTTATTTTCTAAAACCGTAATATTTCCATGAAAAAATAAAATCTTAAAATATTTTGATATTTTTCAGTATACGACATCTTAATCTTAACCTTAGCATTCCCTCCCCAACACACACACTAATCATTCCAGCCCATTGGGCTAAGCCGGGTCAAATCAGGTCCAAACCAGTCCAACCCTCTGATCCGCAGCGAATCCCCACCTGCCTCTAAAAATTAATTACTTAAAAACCCAATGATATTCTCCTCCCGTTTCAGTCATCTTAACATAATAAATCTCAGCAGCAAGCGATTCTGTGTCTGCACTAAAGCATTCTCCTCCATCTCCCCCCTCAACGGCAAATTAGGGTTAGGGTTTACGATGGAGAATTCAGATAAGGCGATGGCGCTCAAGATCTTCAACTCGATGACGAAGGAGAAGGAGGTTTTCAAGCCCAAGGAAGAAGGGAAAGTGGGGATGTACGTTTGCGGCGTTACCCCTTACGATTTCAGCCACATCGGCCATGCTAGGGCTTACGTCGCCTTCGATGTTCTTCATAGGTCAATTCTCTTTCCCCTCTAGTTTTCCCCCAATTTGGATTTCTTTTTTCTTGAAATCGGATCGTTTGCTGTGAATTAGACTCCTAAATTAGGGTTACTAGTAGTTGATTTCTGTACTTAGGCCGATGTTCTGATGGATTTTGGTTCTTTGCGCTTGAGGGCTTATATCCTGTTCATCAATTTAGGAAGATTTAGATTTTTACAAGTTGGGAGTAACATAATAGGGACTGGACGGTTTTAAAAGGATTTTTTTGCTTTTTTTTTGGGGGGGATAATTTGAAAGAGGAGATTTTTTTTTTGCATGAGGGGATCTTTTTGAGATTGGAGCGCGAAAAATATGGAATTGAAGTTTTGTATGAAGATTTAAGTTACTTTTCGTATTCTATGATCCTATTCATGATTTTTTTATTGAAATAGATGTACTACTGTGAATACAATTCCTGTTTATTCTTTATTCAGATATAGGGCCTTCTTCTAATATATAGAAGGAGTTCACTTATACACCCAAAGGTGGAAATTTTAGTAAGTTAAAGTATGATGTATGCTCTGATCCAGATCAGTAAGCAGTAGTGCTACGTGATACTAAAGAAGAAATTAACAACTGGAAGGGAAAATAGTAATTGGTGAATTAATAGCTACTTATGCTTTGTATGCTCACTTCTTGTTCTAATTATTGCTTATCAGAAGATTTGTACCATACCCAATTATTTACATATGCTTTGGATCAAATTTGAGATATTCCATCTTGTCAAATTCATTTGCTTCCCCTACATGAAAGCATTGCTACCGTTTGTTATTTAAACAGTACACATCATCAACATCATCATTGTTTCTAAGTTCTCGGTACTTATAAATTTTAGTTTGCAATTTTGCATTGATATCACACTGTCTTTTATTATTCTATCAAAATGATCATCTCTTGTGTATTAATTCAGAGCAGGTACCTGAAATATTTGGGTTATGAGGTCAAATACGTGCGCAACTTCACGGACATTGATGACAAGGTATGCATACTTTAGGAGCTTCTTTATTTGCTAAATTACGAAGGGATTACAAATTTTACAAAACTATCATTTGGTGGAATTTTTTTAAATATCTTTTCCTATTTCCCCCCTGTTGAAGTTCCTTAGTTTTTGTGATAGCAGGTTTGTTAATGCAGTAATACCAGAAGATTGTTAGGACTCATCTGTTTTAGTCATTTGTTTAGAGGATGTTTTGGGGAAAAAACAGTTGAGAGGAGTTGTCAGAGCTAAGATTGTTTCCTTTGATTCTTCTGTCGGCGTTGCTATAGCTCCTCCTAAAATCACTCGCAAACCGAAGCTTGACGCCCCGATGATCCACCGATGCTTGTGTTAGTGACTTGGAGAAGAATGTGGAAATCTAATCAAAATAAGAATGAAATTAGACTTAGTTTTCTTACCACTGTTACCTTTTTGTATACTAACCCGGAAGGGTAGATTGGGGAAAGAGGGAAGTTCACGTGGCGTCATTTGGTTAGTCCAGACAAGCGTAAGGAAGATTCCTCTATAACTGAATTGTCCATGTGTCCCTCTGGCACCAGTAGAGGTTCTTATGATGGCAGGGACGGGCGTGGAGAGAATAATATTGATGATTACGTTTGTGCCCTCATGCGAGTTAGGTAGGATTCACTAGCTCACATGGGAAGAGATTTGATTTTATCCTGTTGCTAAGGACGCGGTTGCCGAGTAGGGTTCGGATCATGATGCCTATAACTGAATTGTCCATGTGTCCCTCTGGCACCAGTAGAGGTTGTTATGATGGCAGGGGAGGTTGTGGAGAGAATAATCTTGATGATTGCATTTGTGCCCTCACGCGAATTAGGTAGGATTTACTAGGTCATATGGGAAGAGATTTGATTTTATCATGTTGCTAAGGATGCGGTTGCCGAGTAGGGTTTGGATTGTGATGCTCGGTATGTTCTTCGACGAGCTGGCGATGACTGACCTCTAGCAAGGAATGAACAGCCATGGTGCTCGGCATGGTGCCTGGTGCTCATCTCGTTGTTGATCTTTCCGCTAGACATGTGGCATCTTGCTATGGGTTGTTTCTTAAACGTCGGTTTTATAGCTTAACAGAGAAGTGATACAGGCTTTTAGTTGTGTGTGTCTTTATATATGTTGATAAAATCTAGGGAAAGGATGTGTTTTCTCTTTTCTTGACTTGTGTCTATACATTAGATGTGTTATGGCTTAAGTTTTCTTTTGATACCTGCATGTTGATGGTTAATGTGGCACCATGCAAATTTATGATCCTTCTGTAGGATTAGAGCGAAGTAGAAATAGCATCTGAGAGGAAGAAAGGAACTATATCCATAACTAATACAAAGGCTTTGATTTGGTAATGCATGCACAAATGCTTGTCGTATGATGATTGCACTACTATTCTTTAGTTCTTCTCAAATAGCATGATCTACCTTTCGTGGTATATAATAATCAAGATTCATAGTGATGTACTTCTAGCGGCTATTTTACTACTATACTTTCATTTTTCCCCTTATGCTATGATGAGAAAAACTTTGTGATGCCTTTTTTCTTCTTAGTTAATATTCTGAGAACAATTTTGTTAATAAGAAAGAGCAAGGTTATCTTGCAAGGTTGTTTTTCATTTCCTTTTCAATCTTTGCCTCAAATGTGTTTCATTGTCATTTTATAATGTTGCAAGATTCAATTCCTTTGATAGGAGCTCATTTATGTTGGAGTTATATTATACTCATACCCAAGGGGCTGTTTCACAGATCATTAAAAGAGCAAATGAAGCAGGTGAAAATCCATTAACTTTGAGTGATCGGTTTTCCAATGAATTTCTCCAAGATATGGCTGAACTTCAATGCTTACCTCCTACATATGAACCTCGAGTGTCTGATCACATGGACCAGATCAAGGACATGATAACTAAGGTACTATTTGCCCCATGTGCATTTAATTTAAAGTGGCTAGTGGAATTTTCATGTGCATTTAATTTGCCGCTGTAAATATTAGACATGGTTAAAGTATAGTGATGCTATCATAATTCCTGTACTGTTTTAGTTTTTAAGTATAGTTGAAAAGTATCAAATGCCATTTCCTTAGCTTCCTTACCTTTTGATTATTCCTTTATTGCATTATATTATCTAATGATATATGATCCTATTAATATTGTTAGTTAGGGCTGGCAGAAAGATTACCTGTTCCCCTGAGCAGAGGACATAGGATAAATAATGTTTGAGGTGTAAAGTCGAGTCCATTTGTTGATCCTTTGGTAAAGGTAATCAGTGCCGGCTTTCAAATGTGATGATTGTAAAAAGAAATAACATCATGTGGTGACCATCAACTTTGTAGTGAACTTTGTAGTATTCCTTCTTTACATACTTCTGCAAACCTCAAAAAATTCATTGCCGATGGTCACATGTGGTGCCAACAATGGCATCAAGTCATGGACCCTGAATAAACTGTTTCCCTGGAGTAAGAAAGTGCGTCAATGAGATGTTTTCAAGTATTCTTATTGACTGAAAATATGGTATTGTTGATTTTGCCAACCTCTTATAAAATCTAATGTTCCTTATTCTACCTGTTAAAATGTGAGAAAATCACGTGTTTGAAAATCTGAACTATCCTAGGCATATTAGATGCTATCTACACCCAGATCTCCTATTACTTCACGTTCCTCGAAGGTTTCTATTTATGTTGAACTCATCTTGTAGTTCTAGACATCAATATTACGTGAATACTGACAAAAGTTTGAATTCTTTAAGTCCTGGCTTGCTAGAGATTCCATCCATCACCTTTAACAAGCCTCTTCATTCTCCATCATGAGCACTGCTTCCACCCCTTGATATCATGCTTAGATAGATCACTCCCTTGAAAATTTCACAGCTCCTGTAGATTTTTGCTCCGTACTAACTGCTAACGATAGTCTGAATACATGGGACAACTTTCACGGTACATACTACAAACGAATCTAGGACAAGGTTGCTAGCAGAAGCATAGGGATGCCCAGCACTTTCTGTTTGATCCTGCATGGGAAAACACTAGCCTTTACTGGTAATCAGGAGACAGGGACATACATGATAAGCACTTCAATGGATCAAAGATGGCTTGTTAGATGCGTGGGATAAATTCAAGTACTTTTTGTTTGATTCTGGATAAGTGGTTTCCTTGAGAACTATTCCTTTGATGCAAGCTATGGGAATCTTGGAATCTATTTTCCAGTTCTCGCTCTTTCCTTAAAAGTTTGGATATTTTGATTCACTTTCTGTTTTCAGGCTGTTCGGATATTTTGATCTTCTGCTTGCAGTGTGTTATTTCGCAAATCAAAGCATTGGACTAATTATTAGATGACTTCTAAAGTATCTTAGTTCTACTGGATGTTAGATTAGTTTACTAGTATGATGGCTGTGTGCGATTCATTTTGTTATTTTTTTCTGGATGTTCTGGCGAATGTTGGATAGCCACCATATGAGAGGCATTTGTACATGCTGAATTTCAATTGATTTTGAAGATGTTTTTTTATTACTATAAATAGTAACCATTATTGCAATATCGGCGATATTTGGATTTAGATCCTACATACAGGATCAGATCCATGCAAGGTAAATCTGATTTAAGCGTGATGGATGGGAAATACTATACTTAATGTGTGCTTCATCTAAGAAAGAAATGGATTACCACTCTTATTATTCTGATTATGTTGCATTCCTTCATGTATCTACAATTATATCCAAATCTCATCCCTCTTCTTTGTTATCTAAGATTGTCTACATTTTGATAGATCCACAGCCTCAGCAAATTATTATTTTTTCCATATAACCACAACTTACAAGCACGCGCACGCGCGCACACACAATAATATCATCAGTACGATTCATATTAATTGTAATTGCTGGAACTCTTGTTGATTTCTATAGGTGTTATGTACATAATTGCAACTCCTTGTTTCTTATTGAAACCTTATCTGATGACTCTTGTTTTCCGGCAGATTATTGATAATAAATGTGCCTATGTTGTTGAGGGAGATGTTTACTTCTCTGTCGACAACTTTCCCGATTACTGCTGTTTATCTAGGCGGAAACTGGATGATAACCGTGCAGGTGGGGGTGGTCGTGTCACTGTCGACCCAAGAAAGAAAAATCCTGCTGACTTTGCTTTATGGAAGGTGAAATACTTCTTATCATTTTATCTCTCACAATTTGTTTATTCTCATCCAGCATCTTACTTATACTACATAATGACAGTCAGCAAAGCCTGGTGAACCAAGCTGGGAAAGCCCCTGGGGCCCTGGAAGACCAGGATGGCATATTGAGTGCAGTGCAATGAGTTCTCACTACTTAGGTCCTTCCTTTGATATTCACGGTGGAGGAATGGATTTGATATTTCCTCACCATGAAAATGAAATTGCGCAAAGTCGTGCTGCCTGTCCCGAGAGCAAAGTAAATTATTGGATGCACAATGGCTTTGTTAACAAAGACAACCAGAAGATGTCCAAATCAGATAATAACTTCTTCACAATCCGTGATGTAAGGATGCATGAACTTTGTTAGCATGCTGCTCCTTTTCCCTCTTTTGTTTATTGTTTCTTGGAATATTTTAGTTAATCGACATTATTTTGTCATAGATTATTGCCAGCTATCATCCATTGGCTTTAAGATTTTTCTTAATGCGCACCCATTATCGATCGGATGTTAATTATTCTGACAGGCAGCTGGATACAGCATCTGATCGTATTTTCTATATATATCAGGTAAGTTGTTCAGCTTTGTTTTCATAATGCCATGCATATTACGCGTGTCTATATTGTATGTATGAATGCATGTATACTTTCTCGATGACAATTTTTTTATGGGGTAAGCCCCATATCTTAGGCTAGAACTGCCACAATTTGCATGACGAGCTTTTTTTATTATAATTTATTGCAGACTCTTCATGATTGTGAAGTTGCACTAGCACCGTTTTGTGATGTCAACTCCAAGGCTCAAGTCTCTGCTGAAGCCCAAAAACTGGTCAAGGAATTCCATGAAGATTTCCTGGATTCCATGTCTGATGATTTGCATACAGCTGTTGTTTTGGATAAACTTGAGAATCTACTCAAGGCAATAAACGGCACTTTGAAGAAGTTCAAGGCATGGTTTCATCTGCTGCAGAAAATCCAGGATTTTCTTCTTTATCCTATTTTACATGTTTTTCATTTCAGTTTTTATTTTAAATAAATCTACTTAGACATGTGAATTGAGGCTTTCAAGCGCTGAAATTAATTATATCAATTGCATGTTTTAGACAGATATGAAGTTTCCAATATTTATAATCTTGGATCTGGGTACTTTCTGTAGGGAAAGCAGCAGCAGCAACGGCTCTTTAAAGATCTTATTGCATACGAAAAAGAAGTCAAGGAGGTTCTTGGTACTCTAGGCTTCATGTCGTCTTGTACTTGTTCTGAGGTAATAGAATTTTTAGGCCAGGGACAAATTTCTATTTATTTTCAGCAAGAAGTTTATACTGTTTTGATAAAATCTAATCCCCTCTTATATTATCCAGGTTCTGGAGCAACTCAAGAAACTGGCACTGAAGAGAGCAGGGCTCACAGAGGAACAAGTACAGGAGAAAATAGAGGAGAGAGCTTTAGCAAGGAAGAACAAGGAATATGAGAAATCTGACATGATCAGGCAAGAGCTATGTGCGAAGGGCATCTCCCTAATGGATGAACCTAAAGGAACTACTTGGAGACCAAGCGAACCTCCTGAATAGAAATTTGATGAGAGTCTAATAAACTTTGAGGTGGGAGTTCATTTATTTCTCTCCCGCTATACGTAAAGTTGAGATGTAAAAGAAGAGGATGTCAATTAGATAACTCATCGAGTAGATAAACTTCGGGTTTGATAAACCTGGATCTTTCGTTTTGTAACTCGGATGTTAATTCCCTTGAGTGACTGAACTAACTGCTGTTGTTTTGACATGTTACCATGGATTTCCCCCCCTTTTTTGTTAGAATTTAAAAACAGATCAGGAGATTTTGAGTATTTTGAATATGACTGGAAATATGCACTTATGTTTATTTTCAGATGACATGATCATTCACCGTACTTCTGAGCTCTTGATGCATTTTGGTGGGAATATTCTTGTTCTCTTACGTCTTTTATTAGTTGCTTCTTCGCTTCTTATCTGGTTTCCTTGCTAATAATCTGCAAGTCCTGTAGTTTTGTATTTGCTCTAACATATACTGGCGCTTTGATCGGTAAATACTCAAGAGTAAACAGTGGGCGCGTCAATCTAAGTTGCAAGAGTTGTTAGGAAATATAATATTCTTAGAGTTAGACTAATATCGTACTTTTTGATTCAGATGATTAATATCTATGGGCAAATCCTCCTCAGATGTTATTTGTTCCGGTATGCATGTCATTTCCGATCACAATCTGTTCATGTTTGTATGTTGATCCACTAAAAGAGCATATTAATATGAGTGGATATTGCTAGGGTGAATATGAATTAGGTTCTTAAACGCCAAAAACACTGGCCTCTTTTGATCTTTCATATTCTTGTAAGCACTTCTGTGATATTGTTGAGATTTAAGGAATGATTCAAGAGACCGTGTCAAAATAAGGGGCGAAATGAAATGGAAAATATGCTATCATTTACGAGCAAACGGATGGAAAAAAAGAAGAGAAGCACGCGTGAGAACTTATTGTGATATTCCTACGGAGAAGGGCAGAACCTTCTGTAGAAATCTTACCTGAAGAAAGGAGAAGGAAAAATCAGTATAAATAGTCTAAATATCAGCTTAACCAAAAGTTAATAATAAATCAACAACCAATGCAATGAACCTCTTCTTCCTCCTTCCTGTATTTTCTCCCCCTCTACATTTTGACAGCGGTACGTGGAAGAGGAGGAACACCGCTTGATTCTTAACGTTATATTAGTATATTTATTACTAGATGCTCGTGTGACGAATCTTTTTGTAATCTCAATGAAGTTTCTTTGTCTCAACTTAAAAGCCGACATATTTTTATATTTTACCAGTTATTTATACAGCAACCTAGAGGTGTTTGGTCGGTAGACACGTCGGCAGATACCCCACTGGGTTTGGTTACCTAAAAAAAAATACCCGACCCTTCTGCGTCCGCCCCAATTTGCCACGCGGGTTCGCAAGTCCAACCTATTTGCATGGGTCAAACATGTCAATCCTAAGGTTTTGCTTTCGATCAGACAACTGTTTGTGCAAAGAATACACGGTGCTGAGATTCCCAACTTAACCCTTAGAATTGCACCCGATTACAAATGGCAGAGGGCGAAAAGACATTGTTCACTCAATGAATGTTTGTTTTCATTTTGTTTCAAGAACTACAGATAAATCTATTGATTTTTAATGCAGTCGTGACCTGATTTTTAGTCTAATTGTAGAATCTTGTTAAATCTCTACTTATTTTATGTGGGCCCGACTTCCATCATTTCCCGCTTTCCACGTCAAATTATGCTATTAAATTATGTCATAGCATCTCAACCTCCGAATTAATTTTTTTTTCCAAGGATTTCTTCCTACCTAATGATTATATTAAATCATTATGTCGAATCATTATATTAGATCCTATCAAGCATTAGTCATCACGCGACTTGGTTTCTTATGTGAACATTATTATCCGCATGGGCAGCTGTTTTAATGTAATCGAATTTTGATTGTGGGGCAAGGTGCAGGGACTTGAGAACAAAGCCGAACTTTTTTATATGTACCAAATCCAACCTTGGTAATGTCTTAAATCAATATTGGAATTTCTTGAAGGGTATTGTAATTTTTCTCAACTCTTCATATTTGGTTAAAGTATCAGATTAGCCTAAAAGTGACATATCTTTACCACTTTAGTCTAAAAAGTGACACCTACAACACTTTAATCTAAAAGTAGTAAATCGGCGACATATAGGCATTTCCGATCAATGGAGGCAATTTTTAAGAGAAAAATATAAAGATTTTTTCATATATGCCCATCACACCTTCCATATTTTTAGATTACCACCTCAAGTTTTAAATTTATTAAAATCTCCCCTCTCCCTCCTCTTTCCCACCATCTCCTCCATACTCTTCTCATTCCGATCCTCAACCCCCCTTCATCTTTACCACTCTCTTCCTCCTTTCCATTCTCTCTATTAAGGAGATTGGGATTTTGATGATTGGAGGACAAAGAGAGAGTGAGCGGAGTAAGGAGAAAGAGGAAATAGGAAAGAGGAAGAGAAGAAGGAAGCTAGATTTTTTATAAGGGATTGGGAGTGGGCAGAGCAAGGAGGGAGAGAGAGTGAGAGAGAGATGAAGAGGGAGTGGGAGAGAGGAAGAAGAGAAGAAGGATGAGAGCGTGAGAGAGAGGAGAGAGGTTGTGGATTGAAATGAGCTAAAAAAGAATGGAGGAGATGGTAGAAAGGAGAAGATGTGACCATAAGAGCGAGGATATGTAACGGAGAGGGAGGAACGAGGAAAAGATGGAGATATGAAAAAGCAGAAAATGGAGGAGATGGTGATAGAGGAGCGAGGAGGGTTTTTTTTAATAAACAAATTTTACAATTTAGGAAAGAAGATTTAGGGGTGTATATATAAAATTATCTCTGGTGTATATATAAAATTTAGGGGTGTTTATATAAAATTTATTTAATATTTCACTTAAAAATTATCTCCGGTGATCGGAAAAGCCTCTGTGTCACCGATTTATTATTTTTAGGTCAAAGTATCGCCAGAATCACTTTTTAGACTAAAGTGATAAAAGGGTATCACTATTTAGGCTAATTTGGTATTTTAGCCCTGATTTGTAGCTATTTAGAATCTTAAGTCAACTGAATGACTTGTGGGGCCTATTAATGTCTTAAAAAAATATTGTCTTGCCATTTGCATTGTTACTTCTAGCTTTACATACATAAATCCGTAATAATATCTATTTTCATTTTAATTTGAGTAGACAATTTCCTTGAGTAATGAAGCTTGAGTAATGAAGTTCACAATGATCACGAATTACATGATTTGAGATATATATTACGTCGAATGGCAACTATAATTGTAAAAGAAATAACTATCATTCAAGTATTCGTGTTCACATAATTGAAATACAATGGTGAAAATATCCATTTATAGCAAGTTAGCATCGAAACAAAAAGACTCACAATTCACAAATACTAGTTTAAATACTAGTTTTTTTTAAAAAAAAAAAGTGTGAATATGTGGATTAAATTGCATGCATCTTATACATGTGACACTGAGTCAAAGTAAATACATCTTTTTGCTATGATTACAAAAAGTAAAACTTTAAATTATTGGAAGGATTAACTTTCAGATTAAAGATCGATAAAGAATACCCAACATCAGTCTTTGTGAGACGTTTTATAGTCTAATTTTGCAGTTAAACAATTAGCCAATACCTATTAATTGTACAGCATACAATTCTAGTTGGCATTTTCTAAAGATAATCTCATCCCGTGTATCTTGTGTACGAGTAATAAACAATAATTAAATGAGTTTCTCCTGACTTTGTCTGGTCATGGGCCCTACAGACACGAGAGAAGAGAATGGACAGCGGCGATGGCATGCGAAGTGTGAAATCGAAGCGACTGTAAAAGCTAATTTAAGCAAGGTAATGCTCATCCACTAAAATGAAAGTGATTCCAAGCTTTAATGGTTGAAAGAAACAAAGGGAAAGTTTTGATGCGGAAAGAAAGGTTGATTAAATGAAGGGTTAAGAATCTTGAACTCAATTAATTAATGGCCTAATGACGTATGCCAACTGATATAACCTTAATTATTGTCGGCTAAATTTTCTAAAAAAATAGCCCATTATATAGCACGTGGGAACGACAGGAATGAACACTCACCCCTAATTTTTTCGATTTCTATTCAAATAATCACCAGCATTGTGACATAATCATTAACTTTTTAATATAATAATCGTATGTATATTTATGTAGGAGTTTAAATAATTGTCATGTTCTATGATATTCATTTTTTTCCCCTCCAATTTAGATTTGCATAAATTGAAATGATGATGTTCACTTTTAAAGCAAAGCTGTCAATGTCAATCTTAAATGGTAATAAGTAATGTAATGCAATAGTCTGAGTAAATGTAATAAACCCAGTTAAATCGAAGGTTTTCATTCTCCAACTCCGACTTAAAAACTTCAAATTATATTTTTCACAACTAAAAGTCTTATGTCACTTCCTCAGTGTTCGAGACCAGCTAATAGTTTCTCATTGACGAGCGGGGAAATATTTTTTAGATCCTAATAAATTATTAGATATACAATTTTAATATCCACTTTCGTTTTCTAAGATATAATTATATATATCTGACTGAATATATGATTATCATAATTTATCTACCTGAAACCCCCCCAGCTAGAAACTTAATGAAGTACACGAATTGGGCACGTATTTGTGTTGCTAGAGCAGAAAATAACCATCGAGATCTACATCTTATCTACTTTATCTTTGTAGTTCATACAATTAATTGAGATAAAAATCTAAAAGCCTATAGTTGAACTCCAAATACTATTCCAATTCATTCAATAAACCTAAGCTATCATCTAACCTTATTGAATGCAAGTCTCTTTCAATACAAAATTAACTGACACATACTAAAAGCCACCAACTAATGTCGCTATAAAACTTAGTTAATGGTCCAATAAACTTCAAATTCAAATTTAATAGCCTCTCAATGCTCTCTCAACAAGACCCTACGGGCTGCTGACACGTTTTCAGTGCCATTATTAGTGCGCAGTGTGGGGGGCATTAACTATTCCTTTCTTCTCTGTCGGATCTCAGCTACCCTGTCAAAACTTCTCTCCAATAGAAACCCGGAAATATCAAGCCCGGCCCACTTTCACCCAAACCAATTCGAAGCGAAAAATGAGATTAATGCCAAGTATTTTGGTTATGTATACCCTCAAACTTTCTTGATTTAGCCAAAAAAAATAATAATAACTGATATTTTATACAGTGGCGGATCCAGAAATATTTTTAGAAAGAGCAGACAACAAGTATCTATTATTTAAAATAATATTACAAAACAACATTATTAGCAAATGTGTTAAATTCTCAATGGCCTAAAATTCGAACGGAGCGTACACATTTTTAAATTAGCGGAGGCTAATTATATGTTTAGAAGGGTTCAAAATGTAAATTTTTTTTATGAATTTAGGGGTGCGCCTGCCCCATCCACGGTTTTATGTTCATCCGCCACTCATGATTCCTATTATGAACTTAGATTTTAGGGTGTTGCTACCTGAGCAATCCGAGGTCAGGTGAAATATAACGAGTGACAAAAAACTGCTAGTCCCACTGAAATAATAGCTAAGTTTCAAATATAATTATTTGAGAGTATTATTTCTTTCTAAATATAAGAGATGTTAGGGATAATTTTTTTTCCTGAAAAGTCCTAGTGTTTAATATCTAAACCTTTACTAATAATTTACAACATTGACATCCTTCTATGTTACAATAACGCACCTTTTCAGTTCCCACACATTACAATACCGACGTTGGAGATCATATATATATATACGTTCATTACAAGCGCAACACAACATCAAAAACCCAAACCAAACCCGGTTCAGCTTCAGTCCATATCACCCTGAAGCCGGTTCACCAACGCCAGCGCATTACTCGTAAACTGCGACACCTTCTCAACCCTCTCCCTAATCCTGCCCCTCACATGCGCGCTGCTGCTATCCTGCGCCAGGCTATCCAGGCACGTGCTCTGATCCGTCAGCGCCGCACTAACCCACGTCTGCGCGTTGCTGAGGTGCCACCTGAACCGGGCCGACCCGTACCGGCCCATCCGGTTCAGCTCCTTGGCCGACCGGCTGAGCCGGTCAACGCTGTCGCTGAGGGTCTCGAGGCAGTCGCGGACGGCGCCACCGCCACGCGCCCGTGGGGATTTGGAGCCCGCGGACAGGTGGGAGACGAAGGAGGAGGCGTTGCGGGCCTGGGCCGCGCTGACGGAGAGGGCCGCGTGGGCCAGGGTACGTGGGCTGCCGCGGACCGTTGGGCCGTAGGCGGCGAGAGACTGCTCGCAGAGAGCGGGGTAGAGGGTTTTGCGGCAGGAGGCGTGGATGAACGGGGTGGTGGCGCCTTGGCGGTGGCGGCCGTGGTGACGGTGGAGGCGGTGGTCGACGGAGGCGGCGGCGGCGGCAGAGATGGTGATGAGAACTAGAGCTAGGATTGTTGATCTCATTATCATTATTTTCATATTTTTTCCCCTTTCTTTTCCCTATTTTTGTAAATGCTAAGGCCTCAAGTGGAGTGGGTATATAATATAGGGAGCAAGGGTCACGTGAGGTGGAGTATACTGAAGTATTTTGGTAGCGTACTGGAAGAGTACATGTATATATTTTATTCGTCTTTTTACGGTATTGCATATTTTTCGTTGTCTGTGATTTCACCACTTGACCTTCTCTTACTGGAGCCGTCTGCAAAGAATAATCCTTTTTCAGTGGTTAATCGGAAATAGTGCAGCACTCATAAACGCACGATCAAATTTCTAATTCTAAATTGCTATTTCTCAATGTTTGTTTTGCAACAGGGTAGCTGTGTGTGTGAATAATTAACTGCATTTCCATTTTGTAAAAACGATTGTAGCATTTGTTGCATCTAATTTGACTCCGGCAGATGTTAGTGCGTGTTCATACTAATGCCGTGTCATCAAATTATGGGATGTAAGCTAAAAAGTTATAAGATTGTTTTATAAATTCAAAAGAAACAAGTATGTGATTGCAATGAGAATGTATTTCCTGCGATCAGAGAAGTATGAATCCAACAAGTTTTACAACTTATTAAACATTAGAGTTAGTATTAATCATTCGCTAGAGCAAAAATGTAGATGTCTAAACAATGTTGAGATTAATTTCATGCAATAAATGTTGCGTGCAACATTTTATATATTTCAATAGTAGCTTACCGAACTACCCCTTAACTCAAATTCCTCACTCAAATTTATAACAAGAGCACAGGAATTGTGAGGCTTACTCCTTGTGTATATTGCTTATAGTCTCCCATATGGGTTAGATGTTCAATAGTGTCAATCATTACAGAACGAATCCAAACCCAATCCAAGACTCTCGGCGGTGAATTGATCGATTATAAATTCATAATACTTTGAAACAGATCGATGTGTTTCTATCATGTCTAATATGCTTTTCCAAAACTTAACATTGAATAAAATTCTAAATTTTAAGGATCTAATATAATTCTTCAATTTAGCGATATAAAAATTAAAGTGATCCTACCTTATTCACTTCCCTTTCTTATTATTAGCACGCAAATGCAATGATATATGTAATTATAAAGAATTATAAGGGTTTAAATTCCAAAATGGAACTCATTAGTAATCAAGCAGCAGATGGAAAGCGCAACGCATGTATATTGACTAATGAAAAAATGGTCAAGAGTTGTCTGCGGAAAGTAAAACAAAGGAAACACGTAATGTGAGAGGATAGCGTTGAATCTCGATAAGGAAGAGAGAGTCTTGAATCCAGCAAAAGCACTGAGAGAGCAGTGCAAGTGGCTGAGATAGAGACAGAGGTAGAGATTTTCTCCTCTTGATTTTTATAGTGAGTTGAGGAGCCCTCGGAGGTGGTGCTGCGGTAAGATTCTATCGATTTAAGTAAAAATATTGTTTAAATTTTACTGGAGCCGAGCTAGGTTGAAAGATGATGCAGCTAGGATTCCCCCTACGGACTAGTAGTTTTGCATGAAACTTTCATAGTCTTTGACTAGGCTATAATCTTTTAAGATAAAGTAATCTATTTTAATAATGAGAGAATACCACCGACTGGTGGCCGAGGTGGTTTGGATGCATCAATTTGATCTCGGAGTGCCTCAATTTGATTCTAGGGTCCATATTAATTTACCTGGTGTCGTGTGAGATTGAAGGTTGGCCTCAATTTTTGCTTAGTTAGGTGAAGGTCCTAATAGAAGCGCAGTGTCTGAAAAACGTTTTCGTGAGACTTCAATTCAAATTGCCACTCTTGTTGTAGCTCCTCCTAACTGAGATTCCCTTGTCAACTAATTTTTTTTCAATGCTCAATCAGTTCCGCTAGGATAATGTATTGATATTGTTATTATTAATTAGATTGTAGTGTTTCTCTTTCTCATTTTCCTTACTAGAAAAATAGGACTAAATAATCTACCCAAGAACAATAAAAGCATATTAAATAGAATGATTATTTGTAAATACGTTTTACAAAAGAAAACTACCCCTTTTTGTTAGGGTTAAAACTTCTTTTAAAATTTGAGCAATCAATTAAAATGACGAATCCACAGAAATCCCCTAACTTGATCTACCGAGCTTTTGACAAAAACACCAGCCTCAAAAAATTATATTTATTAAACGTCAGCTACAGTTGAGCCATCAACTAAAATCTCTCTCTCTCTCCATAATTAATTGAGGTCCCACGAGTGGGTGTGTCGGTAACGAAAGTATTTCGAGTTGTCTGTCATTTATATACGTCAAAGGTTCCTCATACGTTTTAGACCTTGAAACAAGCAGTTAAGTGAATGAATGAATAAAATTATGGAGAGGCTGAGCAAATGGGAGGGGACAAAGATGCTAGCATGGCCTTCAGTTCTGTTCCTTGGTTGGAGATTTAATGGCAAAATTAATAAAGAAGGGTTGGACGCCAGAAGTTTGGGCTTGGGGTTTTAAGCAATTTATATACAGGTAGAAAGTCAAGTAACCCAGGGTCCCTCTCCTTTGAAGATGGAGGAATACGTACCAATGCATACCAAATTTCACTAGTAGGAGACAAACCGATCACAGAACTAAATGGTCTTCTTGAGCTGCCGTTCAATTTCTGTAACATATGTGCGTAACTACTACTCCATGATTTATTATCTTCTTCATTCTGATAAATCTACGAAGCCTTCATATTTTTCCACATAAACGCTGAAATGTTTTTTTAGCGCAACCCCTGAAATTACCGAAATGCCTCAAATGAACCATAAGCTGTAACAAAGAAAGTAACAGAACATAAGGGTAATTCTAACATTTTAGAGATTATTCGTAAAAACGCTGAAACATTAAAAATACCAAGGTCTTTGGAAATAACTACGTACAGGACACCGAATAAGATTATAATGAGAGAGTGATCTGGGAAATAATACTAATAGCATGGAGCCAGAAAAAAAAAGCTCAATACTTATCAGAGGACATAATTGACGACGCCGATCTCCTAACACTCGCAAACGACAAATTATATCATACAAGCTAAAGTCTACAGTCGAGTTAAGTATCTACACTTACAGTTTCTCGCAACATTAGAAAGAACAAGTGTAACTTTCATCAGAGGGCAAAGTATGATCCCTTCATACATTCACGCTGCCAGCAAAGTAGAGAGAACAGAATGCATCATTGGCATGTTTACATATACATTTTGTTACTTTTACAACCCAGATAAATTAAAGAGAGCAAAGAGCAGAGGTTACCTTTCATCTATTGACGAGCTCATCATTCAGAAGATTCAACACCGGAAAGATAAACTTGGGCCTGAATCACACTTCCACTGATCATAAATCCAGGCATCACCATAAGCCCAACTTTAGGCTTCTCTTCTTTCTCTTCTATAATTATGTCCCTCACCACGCTTTCCATATACACCTCTGAGAACTCAGTCCCCCACTTTACTTGGAAAACCCGAACTTTGGGATCAAATGAAAAGGCAAGCCTATGAAGCAACCAGATTGACTTAGCCAGCTTAAGAAATGCTTGGTAAAAAGGAGTCCTTGGATGCCCCCCACTCATCACATACTTCCTTTGATCCAGATTGCCAAAAAAGGAATTCTCCATTTTCGGGTGCACAACCATGAGGTATTTGCTCCTACAAAATTTACCAAACACAGAATCTGGGCTTTGGCTCAGTATGTCAAGTGGATCCATAGCTCTAACAGCAAGAAATTGATGGAAGAAATTCTCGCTAGAAACATTAAGATGCCCAGAATTGACACAGAAACTTTCTTCTTGAAATCCACTGAACATTTTCTGGCATATATGAGACTCAAATGCGTATTTTTTGTGAGCCCTTTTCCCATAAACTACTGCAGGATCGATGGCATGAGCTGCGGCATCAAGATCCCACCCTGCTGCTTTCATCATGTTGATCAATGGCTTTGAGAAATCATGGATGGATTTACAAGCAGTTTCCACAAAAGAAGAGAAAAGGGTTGGGGTTAATTCAACTGAGAAGAAGTGGTTCTCTTCGGACTCTTCTGGTTCCTTGGAGAGTAAACCCCTCTGCTTGAGTTTCTTCTCGAGCCTCAGCTTTCTCTGACTGGACTCCTGAATTTGTTGCTGTAGTTGGATAATTTCGGATTCCCTATTTTGAATCTGGGACTGGAACTTTTTCACCATTACCTCATAGGTCTTTAGTAAACTCTGCTGCTCATGGATTTCAGCAGCTAGACGAGAGTCCTGAGGTGAGGTTGAAGTGGGTCTAGGGTTCTTGTCCCTGTAAGAATGCTTGAGTTCGGAGAGCTTCATGAGCTCCTCAATAACAAGTTTATCAGCAGCCTGGATTTTATCTGGATCATAAGGAGTGTGAGCATCCTGAAGCTGGATATATGCTGCCTTCAAAGATGAAACATTGTTGAAGACTTTTGATATCAGGGTGTTCATTGATTCTTTTGCCGGATTTACTGTCTCATCCATGGGTTGAGGATAAACCTTCTGATTGTTGTTGTCATGGCCTTGGGTTTCCTTAGGTCCTGTACGTAGCATAGCTGCCTTCACTAAGGAGGCAGCTGTTTGGGCTTCCTTCCAACAGCAAACTTTGACCTGTAACAAACACAATTTGGTCTAAATAACCTAAAAACTAATACCAACACATTAACAGCAACATAAAACTGTAACTGAATTGAAAGATGGGACTGCTGTAGAATTCTGTGTGTGTGTGTTGGTGAGACATAGCAAAATTTCGCTTGATTCATGAAAAGGCGTAAGTCATTGGCTCAAATTCAATAAAAAGCTCTTCATGAAACTACTGTTTCAGGCCGTCTCTAATGGAGATAGAGCTAGCACAAATATTCAGAAAAAAGAGATAGTAAGAAGGCAATCGCTACATTATTATAAAGTGTAATTTAAATATTAATTTATTATCAACCCACGGCTAGGACTGGGTCCTACTCAGGCCAGACTCCTGTAAGCCTGGGCTTTGATCTATTTAATTTTCTTGAACCTAAGCCACAAAAATGGGCATATCGGGGTTGGATTTGTAGGCACATGCTAAAATTGGTTATGCATTAAATGGAAATCAACCAAATATTGGTCAATACTCTTATCACTTATCGGGTCAGGGTACAAGTTCTTACCCTATTATTCTTAAAATGTCCAGGCTCAACAATATTCTAGTGAATGTTAGTTCAATTTTGCCACGGATCAAACCCATAATTAACCCATTTCACAGTGGAGAAACACATGACGAGGATAGTCTTTACCTCTGAAGCATGTAGAAGTATCTGTGGTACATTATCAACAACAATTGCAACATTTGGATTATCAAAAATTCCATGTACAAGAAAAAGCCTTGCACAGCTAAAGTGAATTGATCCAATCAAAAGAGGCAGCCTTTGCAGGTACGAGATACAAAAACATCATTAGCTTATATCTGTTTTTCAATTTATTTACATTTACAGGTAAGAGCGTAAAACTCTGAATTTATAACCGTGCTTGTGAGAGGGACGAACATGGAAACTTCTGATGGTTTTTACATGCCTTCTTATATTAGATTCTAATGGGTAGTCCATGGAATATGGAGGTATACATTAGAAGGTCAATTATAAAAGCAGATTCCCAACTTCTCTTCGGGAAAGAATGTCCATTTTTCTTGTTACATCTTTCCTGCTTTTTTACGAGGATATGAAGGTTAAACTTTAGAGTCTACTATCTTCTTACAGTAATGATTGCTTAGATGCTTCTATCAAACTGTGAGAACAACTAATTGCTCAATCCAAGATGGAGATATTTGGAAATCTTATATATGATAATATGAGAATGATATCTTTTACAAAGTCAGCTGGCAAAACAAATTAGTGATAAAGACTTTGTTTCTGTTGTAAGTCAATGCAGAAAATAAATGAAATCTTCTTTTGCTCTCTTGATCTCTTCTTTTACAGATGATAGATTCAACCCTTCACACATGAGATAATACCCTGAAAATGCATTTTAAGAGTTCCATATCTCGTAATTTGCAGATAAGTTCATTAATATAAAGTACTTTTAAATTGATGTTTCAACAAAGCAGACAGCATATCCAAGGATTAGCAAGCCAGCATAAAGTTCACGTATTCAAAGGAATATGGTATTATGTGGCAGTATCATGCGTCTAGTAACCTTTGTGGTAGTGGTCCCTGAGATCGTAAGGGAAGTAGAAATATAAGTGAAAGAAAGTAGGCTACTAGGATGATAGATATCCATTATTAAGAAGAAAAACAGATATAAGCAATCAGAGAAGACATAGTAATATAGATATTCATTATAATAGAGAAAAAAAAGATGTAAGCAAGCAGAGGAGACATAGAAAGATAGGAAGCCAAGGACAGCCAGGAATCTGAGAATACAAAGCTATTCAAATTCAGATAATGACTATAACATGAATTATAAATGCAAAGCTTCATGCAAGTCCACATTTCATACTCCCACATATACCTAAAACTGTGAATGGACCTCATAACATGAAACCTAAATGATCAAGATTAACATGTTTTCATGCCAAACAAAAAAAGGGTAAAGGTATTCTCCTAATTACTACAACAGAAATGATGAAGATAATCTCACAGACACTTGTAAAAGCATTTTGCAGTAAAATATGAAGATGGTGAGGATAGAAAACTTCTACGTCCATCTTGCAGTAAAATGATGAAGATCATCTCAAAGGCAATTCTACATGGTGAAAGTAATCTCCTAATTACTACATGAGAAACGATAAAGATAATCTCAGGGACCTCCTAACACGAAACTCATCCAAGTAAAAACATATTTGAGCAGGAAGTTATGGGGGGGGGGGGGGGGGGGGGGGGGGGGGGGGGGGGGGGGGGGGGGGGGGGGGGGGGGGGGGGGGGGGGGGG
>JBAKGM010000200.1:11215341-11234186 GCA_037177215.1 Asparagus racemosus | reverse complement strand
TGACCGTTCGTCGATTCGTCGGTTGGCGGCTCGACGGTTGCGTCGGTTGGCGGCCCGTTGGTTGTGAACCCACCTTTCCGAGTCAGTTACGGGGATTGATAAGCGATTTTTTCAACGTCTACACTTGCTAATGGTGTTTTACACGAAGGCGACCAGATAGTTATTTGTGGCATGCAGGTGATATCATGCACAACCTGATGTCGGTAAATTTCTGTTAGCATTCTTGCGTTTCATTTTGTTTTATTAACATAGTTCTGTTTTTCCAGGGACCTATTGTGACCACTGTTGGAGCTTTGTTAACTCCCCAACCAATGAAGGATATGCGCATTAAGGTTAGCACTTTTAAGTTTTAATTATTGTTGCATGGTTCCTTTACTATCATGCTCAATCCAATTGTATGAAATTATGAACATTAATCGGAGGAACTGCTTTTTCCCTATATATATGCTCATTTGCCCTTCTTGCTTCATCAATGGTTGATTTGATACCATAGAGTTGCTTTTTTTTCTTCTTCCAGTTTTCAAGCTTTCGGAAATTACTGATCTGTTTTAAGAATAGCAACCATTCATCTTAATGACTAATCCTTGCTTCTCTACAGTTTAAACTTATCCTCCCATTTTGGCACTTTTCCTTTTCCTTTTATAAATCCATGTGGATAAAAATGTCCAAATTGTAAGTAACACATCTCAACTATGCATGTCTGTAACTGATTGTTATATGGGTTGTTTTCAGAACACAAGTTCTGCAAATCTTGAACTAAGATGTGTTCTTTTTTTGTTGAATTACATACGTTTCCCTCGTGTGGTCTAATTTCATATATTTATCTATATATTGTCTGATCACAGGGAGCATATCAGCATCATAAAGAGATCAAAGCTGCACTGTGTGTCAAAATTTCGGCATCGGTATGATTTTTATCACTAGATACATCCTCATGTAACGCGAATGAACTGCATTCAAATTAACTTAATTGGTTTCTTTCAGGGTCGTGATGATGCCATTGCTGGTACTTTCCTGAATGTAGTTGGATCCGACGATAATTTGGAAGATATAAAGGAAGCTGTGATGCAAGATCTGAACAATGTAAAGATCCAAATTGACACAATGTGACGAGGGTGTCTATGTTCAGGTTTCTAGCCTCGGTTCCTTCGAAGCACTTGCACAATACTTGAACGGTCTAAATGTTCCCTTTCGCGGGTTTCGTGAGGCATAGTACGTAAGATTGATGTCACAAAGGCTCGCATTATGCACGCCAAAGGGAAGAAAGAATATGCTGCCATATTGGCTGATGGCGTCCAAATTGACGATGATGCTCAGACCCATGCAAATGTCAAACCTGAAGTCAGAATATTTGAATCGGATGTTATATACGACCTGTTTGGGAAGTTCGAGGCTTATATTGAAAAGCATTGGGCGGAAAAGAAGAAAGAAAGTGATGACGATGCCGTATTCCCTTGCGATTCTAAGCCGGTCGAAGTTTTCCACAGAAAGGATCCCATTATGTTGGGCGTGGAGGTTGCTGGAGGGATTCTCAAGGTTTCCTTTTTCTCCCCTCACGTACTTATTTATTTTGCTTTTACGTTCCTTTGAACTCAAAGATGATTCAAGTGAAATCATACATAGACTTGCATCCTCAAACAGAAAAGTTTCAAATTTTAGAAATCATACTTCTTCAATGTTAACTCATCCTTTTAATGTTCTTTTCTTTTCTTTACACTAAGCCCGAACTATGCAAATATTTACTAATTTTCTTTGGCTTCCAGGTGGGAACCCCTACCTGCGTCCCTTCAAAGGAATTCACGGATATTGGAAAAGTCGATTCAATTGAGATTAATAACAACAAGAAAGTAAATAAGGCCACTAAAGGAGAGAAGGTGGCCATAAAAGGTAGCCACGAAAAAAGAAAAAGAAAAATTTTAAATTTTTTTTCTTTTTACATATTATTCTGCAGATGTTTACAGTACTTTTATTCTAATCTCTCTTCTCTGTGTGCAGATCGTCAGTTGCAATCCAAATGAACAGAAAAATTGTGGCCAACATTTTCAGATGGATGACAAGCTTGTTAGTCACATGACAAGGAGATCAATTGATACACTTAAGGCATATCATAAGGTAATTTTTTTCTTACACTACCATATTTCCCTCGAGCTTTATAATCAAGTTCATTTATACTTCCATGCTTACAGAATACTTGGATAATAGGTTCACTAGTACGGCTTTTGGGCAGGGCCGAAACCACGATTTTTGGTTGGGTTGGCACTGTAATATAATGACATGTAGGATTTCATGAGTATCCTTCTATTTGCAAAATTAAAATATATTAGAATGTTTTAGTACCAATAGAGTTTTCAACTATAAACTTCATATCTGAATAATTGTACTTGATAATTTTGTAAGCATTAGAAAATTAGTAACTTCAGTTAGTTTAATATGAACGGCTAGGAAAAAAGTAATTGGTCGTTAAACTTGTTTATACAATAAAAAAAAAAATCTAATGCACTGCTTATTCAACAAAAGAGAAAAGACAGCAAGTAATCAGTACATAGACGGAAAAAACTTACAAAAATATATAAAGACTGTAAACAAAGTAATTCAGGTGTAACTAACCCAATTATATTCTGATTTATGAAAAAAAATTATAATATCTTATTATCCCCGTTACCCTTTAATCCGAGGGTGAGTAGTTGGACAATGAGCTAATGTAATTCTTGTAAATTGGATATAACTTGAAATGACTATAAACTTTGAACTAAATCCTAAATTCATGGGCTAGCAGTATTGACGCAAGACAGGATGCGGGACGACACGGATGCAAAGAAGGCAAACTATCATACGGATGGAGATCCCTAAAATAAACTACGTGTATGCACTAGATGCAAATGCAAACTAATCAGCAAATAACTAAAGATGTAGTGCAACTCTAAAATGACAATGGTGATGAATCATGCAAGGAACTGTAGAAATATCAATACTCAATATACTTATAAATTCCCTACGATTCTAAAGACATTGCAAGATTAACAGTAGGAAATTCATGCCATGTTTAGAGTTCACCTGAGGGGTGTAAGGAACTAACACTCAAATCGTCAAAAATCCGAATCAGAACTGAGTTGAAAGGCTCTATTGCGAACTTGGTGAATTAATTCACGAAATTGAAGGACTAACTAGCCCTCAGCTACTTAGATTTGAATTTACCACACACCTATAAGTAAGAGACAATCAAGCTACAAAGCAATCAACTTAGATCTGAAATAAACTCACAATTAAATACATCTAGCAAATTTAGGGTTTTGAGAACTCTGTACTGTTCATGTGAACAATTGTCGGAGCAGGCGTGAACAGTAACCAGAGCGGGGTTGAAACGACGGAGGAAGGATCGTGTGAACAGTGGTCGGAGCAAGATGTGAGCAGTATCGGGGGTACTGTTCACGTGAACAGTGACGTCAAGGTTAGGTCGGAATTGGGGTAGGATTTTGTTTGAGTGGAAGGTTGGATATGAGTTGAGGGTACAATGAGATGCTATGATTTGATCAGAACAATTAAAATAAAATGGGCTTCACACCCTCAAAGCAATTCACATGTCAATTTGAAAACTCAAAATTATCATATTAAAATAGTCTGCCTTTCACTGAGGCCTTACATCATTATTTATAACCATAACAAAATCAAATCAAATCCCTAAATCACGTTCAAATCTTAGCAAAAGTAGAAACTATTATAAAAGCCTATCAATTAAAATCCCTGAGATCATGAGGAATATATCCAGAATCAATCAATATCTTCCAAATATAATGACATGTTTCTTTCTCCTGGAATATACTCTCCATGGATTCCCATCAAATATGGTACTAACAAAATTCCATGAGATGAAACTTTAAGAATATGAATTTAACATTTGCACTTGGACTCTTAGTCCATGATCTATTTTCATCAGAAACATCATTTGAGTATATGAAACATTTTATTCTCAATTTAAATGAACTTTTGGCTGTATTGTGGGAGGATTTGACTAAAGAAGACCGGATGCTTCTTTTGAGGTTTGAGAAGATTTTCGAGATACTAGGATGCGCGATGGCTATCAATTTTGTTGCTATAATACACACTGCTGCGTAACTCTTGCTGATTTGCCGAACATTCAGATGATTTGATTGAATGGTGGCTGGAAGATTTCCATAACAAGATAACATAACAAGATTGTTTGATCAGGCTCATACCTTATGTGTTCATAATGATCAGGGTGTTTGAGGCTCATGTATTATGTGTTCATATTGATCGGAGCATCATGTTGGATATATATCCGTCTCTGCGCATAGAGCCACTCGCTTACTAAAATGATTGTTGATTTTCCGCAATGTGCAGAACAGAACTGACAAGTGCAGGGTATTCTGAGAGAAAAAATAACATGTTTGCATCATGTTGTATTTCAATTTTCTCTAACGAATGAAACATTTCCCCCCTTCCAGAGATACAAGAGATAAAAACGCTTTCTCTCTCACCTTTTGTCAAAGGCTTACGTATAATGAAGCAGAGACTTTCAAGTAGCTAGTTGAGGGTAATTCAGTGATTATGACGATTTAGTGAGTAATTTTGAATAGCTAAGAAATAGAGAGTACGTGTACTAGAAGTCCTACGATATTTGCTTTAAGTGACAAAAATTAGCAATTGCTTTTAAATTAAATAATTGATAACATAATATTATTTTATTGTCAATTGTGTGCTAAAAAGTTTTTACTGAAGGAAAAAATTATTTTAAGTTTAGCCAAAAACAACTGTAGAGGGTACACACTCTTCCCCTTAACATCTTAACGGCACCCTCTAACATGTTTTGTGCCAAACACTTGATGATGAAAACGAGAACACCCCTCATTCTTCAAAAGAGGGGGGGAAACTATTTGAATATTTTTTTTACAAAAGAAAAACTCACATCACAATTTTGGAGTACCAATTTAAATTATAATTAATTAATAATTTGGTTTAATGGTAAAGGTGTAGTTTTGTCTTCTTACAACAACCATTAACGCTGTCGGGGGTTTGATTGTACAGTTTAAAACTTCAGGAGAGATTATGAAAGTTCAGAGGATTCCTCGAATTAGAATCCGCAACATCCCCAAAAGTTCAGGGCGTTATCTGCAAAAACACCAAACTTGGGGGATTTTTCTTAACAATATTGTAGCGTTCAAGTGCTAATTAGCCATCATAGCTTCAACTGATCCCAAGAAATATGGAACGCCGCAGCACGAGGCTCTTCAACATCGACCCCTAGGTGTTTGTGGTAATGCTCAACTGATCTCAAACCCTAGGTTTCTATCTCCCTCCAATGTCGCCCGAAACCCTAACGGACTACGAGCGCCGGCGTCAAGAAAACATCCGGCGAAACGCCGAGATGATGGAGACCCTCAGGCTCCAGCGCACCGCCGCCGACCTCCACTCCCTCCGCCCTCGCCGGACCCACCACCACAAGAAACCCTCTTCCTCTAGCCGCCAATCCCTCCGCATCCGCGGCAAATCCCCCGAGCGATACCCTAAATTCACCGATCTCGATGACCTAGCTCTAACCCTAACCCCGTCACCGTCTAATCCTCAGCCTCTGAATCCTTTGATCGACGTCCGATTCGATCCGAGGTCTTCGATGTTGCTGAAGCTGGAGAATTCTGCCGCTATCCTTACCAAAATCATATCTTGTCTTAGATTCTTGCCGTTCAATGATCGAACTGTGGTTGTTGCTGGGAACGCAGTTGGGGATTTGGGTTTTTGGGTTGTGGATTCTTTTAATGGCAAGGGGCTGTATTCTTGTTCTCTGCATTCGAATCTTGTTACCGGGATTTCTGCCCATCATTCATTGCCTGCGAAGATTTTTACGAGCAGTTATGATCGATTTGTTCGGTTGATGGATGTCGAGAGCGAGAATTCGAATGTTGTAATTTGTTCTAGTGGTTCTGATCCTTTTTATTCTATTTGTCAGTGGCCAGAGGATGCTAGTTCGCTGTACATTGGTGAGGGAGTAGGAAAGCTCAAGGTTTGGGATGAGAAAGCTGGAAAAGCTTCGAGCTTTTGGGAGATGCACAGTGGGAGGATTAATACTATAGATTTCAGCCCAGTAAATTCTCACTTGATGGCTACTAGTTCATCTGATGGAGTGGCTTGTATATGGGACTTGAGGTTTATGAAGAGAGATCGGCCCGAGTGCTTAATTAGAGTTGTTCATGAGAGGGCTGTTAATTCTGCGTATTTTTCGCCCTCTGGAAGTTGTCTTGCTACTACGAGTGATGATGATAGAGTTGGAATTCTGAGTGGTGGTAACTTTGATGAGCAATGCATGATTCCTCATAAGAATCGAGGAGCAAAATTTGTATCCTCAACAAGAGGAGTATGGGGATGGAGTGACTCCTACTTATTTTTGGGGAACTTGGAAAGTGCAATTGATGTCATTTGTGTTGGCAATAAAACAACTATGGCTTTGGAAAGCCCGCATATGAGCTTGACCCCCCAACATTTGGCTGCACACCCGTATAAATTGGGATCTCTTGCTGCAGCAACCGGCGGTGGCAAAGTCTTCCTGTGGTCGTCCAAATAAGGTACATACTTCCTTTTGTTATATTATCTTGTAAGCTGCCATATCAATTTTTTTCCTGTCTTCAAGCATTTGTACTAGCTTATTGACACTGTGATTAGAAAATTCAATGGTTTGCTCTTGTAAAGAACTTTTGTCACTGTATTGAGTGCACAACCCTCAACAGAACATTCTGATATGCATATGTAACATTTAATATTAAATGCCCGGGTTACAGGAAGCTGCAAGTTTGTATAAACAACTTTTTAAAACCGTCAAGTTCTATCAGATAACCAAGTTCCTATAACACTATTCTTAAAAATACTTAGAAATATGTCTGAATAAGTGTTGTGGATGATGGCATTTTCTGTAGTTTCCAAGTGGATGATTAAGTGTCTTGAGGAGAAGTAAGCATCAATCCCTTTTGATACATTTAGTAGTGCAACCTTCTCTTAAACCATGCTGAGAACACCAATCAAATAGCATTTACCTTGCATGCTTTGAATTCCAGTAGTTCACTGCTATAAGTTCCATTCTTCAATTATATCAGCCCTAGAATTTTTTTCGTTGTTATTCTCTTCTGAATTTCTTTACTATCACTGGTGTAGGTTTGTTAGGTATATTTGAGGCTTGTGTAGTGGTACAAAATCTGTCACTTGTGATATGTTTGAAATAGCAGCTATCACTTAAGAAGTGCGCACCATAGGAGGCGAATGGATCTTTTGATTCAGAAATTTGTGTTGAACTTTGATTGTCATACCACTAACCTGGTCTTCAAAAGATCTCCCTCTGGGTCTCCTAGTAACTTCAGTTTATGTTTGTGCCCTGACCGTTCTTTCAGTATTTATGTATCCACATCCTTACCCATATGATATTCCAGAAAAGCCGAACAGTTCTTTTGTTCTAGTTCTATGACTAGTAGGTAATCATAAGATCAACAGAATGTGAATATACTAAGACCTTCTTGGCCACTTAGGTTATTTAGGCAAGCCTGTCAATTATACATGATGAATGTGTGGTCTGAAGCATGACTCAGACTTGAGACATGGAGATAACATGATACATTCCCTAGATCTCTAAGCACCATCAACTACCATACTGCTATAAACCTAAATTAAACTTGAGACTAATACCACTTTTGTCATGGTACAAAATCAAACATGTGGTTGGCATATTCGGTGGAAGCTTTAGTATTCCTAAGAATATGGTGCATATTGTATATTCTGTTAACAAGCATGGTAAAGGCCCAATTGGAAAGAAATAATTAGTTGTATAATCAACAATATTTCTTTTTACCTTACTCCTAGGTTACCCCGGCACCTAGGGTGCAGTACCCGTATCGGATCCTTATTGGGTATGATACGTATCCAAACGGCAGGGACACAGGGTGGGTTCTATGGATTTTTCTTGAACTGGTTCCATCGGTTTTGAGGGATCCAGTGCCATGGGTTCTGAGTGGTTTTCTTCTTAAAAAAATCAGAGGATAGAGATGGGTGCAAGATAATAACGATTTCACACACACACACACTCTCTCTATTGTTCTTAATATTTTATTCACATAGTGGAGGGTGACCTCAGCTTTCACAGGGGCTTGTTTGACCATAAAAGTGGATGGTTTTGTCTTTTGTGATAAGGATGGCTAGGCTGAAAGCACACGTAAGTTGCATGGTCCCTTACTAATAATGGGGAGAAGTTTGAGTTGGGCTTCTTTTTATTCTTTTTGAGATAGTTTCAGTTTGGCCCTTTTTTTTTTTAAAGATAGAAAGGCAAAGTTCCAAAGCCTTTGCTTTATTGGAAATTTGAGAATAGACTTGAATCAAATAAAAGAACTTATGTGTTTGTGTGTGTCCCCGTACCCTATCTTTTACAAATTTGTTGTGTCCCGTACCCATGTCCGTACCCGTACAGATGCAACCCAGCCTTACACAAATGGAGTAATCTGTGATGGTATTGTGTTTTTAATAGTAATAAAACAACAATAAATGATATCAAGCTAAAATAGCATTAGTATGAAAATAAGCCCTATAAGGCAGAAACATGCATACAAAATAAATACACAATAAACAACACCTTTATCCATATACATGCACATCAACATCAAGTACTTGAATACACGCCATTCTATATAGACAATTGATTTAGATGACTGCCCGTTTATTACTAATAAATTAAAATTTATTTAGCCACATCCTTGTCCTGCATCTCATAATCTAAAATCCTATTGAGCAAGCTACTAAAACTTTCAAACCGTTGCAGAAATAAAGGAAATAAGTCAATACTTGTACCTCATCAAATCCCTAAAGTTATTGCTACTGGGATCAGATTCCTCAATAAATTCTATCTATTGCGTGCCCCTATTTGAGGTCATTTTAGAGCTTCACTCTGTTTGCATTTTGTTATGACAAGTACATTCATTGTTGAGAGACACCTAAGAAACAATGAAGAAAGGATAGGAGGCCGCTGTTGCTAATGCTTGGGCTTTGTTCCTCTCCCTTTCCTCTCGTTGGGTCAAACTGTGTTTATTCAGGTATTTTATTTTTCAGATGCAAGTCTCCAATCATGAAGATATTTACTAGACTTTAGAACTCTTATTTTGCCATTTGGTGTCTTGATACATGTTAGGACCAGGTGTTGACACCTTCATCCCTTGGTCTTAACTTAGGTGGCGCATGTTCCGTGGTGGGAACTGTTAGAGTCTAAAATTATAAACCCACCACAAATTCATACTTTTAGTGCAGTGGATGAGACTTTAAGATGATTAATAATCTAAGTTCAAATACCATCAGGCATACAATTAAAGAAGATTTAAGAAGAATACTACTGTGTTAAATACTCCAGATTTCAGCCCGTAGAAAGACGCTCAACCTACAAGGGCACACAAGAATAAAAATTTATAACCATCAGTCCACACCACAACTTTGAGGTTTAGGTGCAATGTAAAGGGCTATAAGAAGAACAAAAGGCTTTCTTGTGGGTATGCTTCAGTCTGCCTCGTGATATTACAAAAACCTATTGCACTTTGTGAAACATTCAAAAAGATTAGGGTTTTCGGTTGAGTGTGATATCACGTCTGAATCTGACAACCCATTTCTGGAGTGCTCATTTCTCCATCTCAATTGCAATGTTTCATTACTACATCAAATAGGAGATTCCTATGTTTTTTTGGTTAAACGTTAGGACTTTTCTCTTTTCTCGCGCGGTTGCTAATTCGATTGAATTCCTTTGATTTCTCCTGAAGAATTGGTAGTTTATTTGAGCTTTGTTCCTTGTATTTTAGTATGAAAAGGTGAGAATTTTTGGAAGAAGTGGGGTTTTAGGATTTCTCCTTTTCTCTTTTCACAGGTTTAAGCTTGCTTGTTTACACCATACTCTCTCCAAAGATTTTTCTTTTTCTTTTTTTGAATATTTTACATTTTAAAATTTTTGTTTAATGAGACTAAAAACAAGGTTATAGGGAGTGCTAGGCAATCTAGGCATTGGACCCGATGCCTACAGTATAGGTGCCTAGGCAGAAGCCTAGGCGGGGCATAGGTGACTTTTTTATTTTTTATTTTTTAATTATAATAATTGATAGTAAATGCCAATGTCATATAAAGCGTAGGGGCGCTGGACTAGCGCCATTACTTTCTTCGTTTAACTAGTGGTGATGGAGGTTTTGCCGAAGGTCGGAGGAGATGGAGGAGGTCTTCATGGTTGAAGGCTGGAGGAGTTTCGAGAAAGTTGGAGGATGCGGAGACTGTAACGGAGGAAATCAGATCAATGTCTAAATGGTGCAGTTCATATAAGTAGCCCACGCTCCCTAAGGCGCTCCCAATGTCTAGGTGGGCAGCCTAGGTATTGCCTAAGCGCTAGGCAAACGACCTAGGTATCGCCTAGGCCTAGACGTACGTCTAGGCGGGCTAGACGGAGGCTTTTTAAAACATTAAAGTAAAAAATTTTCTCTTTTTGCCAAAAATAGTGAATCCTAAACCCCCTGGCTATGAACATTAACTCCCCCACACTATATCTCTTCTCATATACCCAGGAACTTAAACAAATCAAACTCTTCTCACAAATCCTATTTGGAGAAACTAAAATAAATCGAACCCAGAACATAGAGTTTTCAGACTGCAATATGATGACGGAAGTGGCGTTCGATTTGGCCCTCGATGCTGTTATTTGCTGGGAATGTGGGTTTGTTCTCGACCAACGAATCATTGACGAGAACCCAGGGAGACCCATTGACGCTCCTCAAGTTCCAATTCTGGTCCAGAGCATCCCTGTCACACTGAGAGGTACCTCTAATTCTTATTTAGATAGACATGACGATCTTTAGAATAAAAACCATCTGCATGAATTTTCAAGAGACCCTAGTAACTCAGACTTTTTAGGATTTTGGAGAATTTTTTCTTCTGAGAAAAATGAGTTTTTATTCATCAAGTGAAATTTGATCAGATAGTTTCCAAATTGAATTGACAAAAAGATTATTTCTGGGTATAAGCTAATTGGGATTTACAAGGGTTTAAGCTTGTTTACGTCAGTTTCTGAGCATTCGACATTGATGGAGAGTTGAAGATTTGTAGAGGAAGCATCAAAATACATAGGAAATTGTGGGAACAAACTTAAACCTTTGTAAAACTCCAATAAGCCTTAATGCATATAATAATAATAAATTTCTCAAATCAAATTTCAAACTACCCCATCAAATTTCTCTTGATGATTTAAAGAACCCATTTTTCTCAGAAGAAAAAAACTCTCAAAAGCACATGAAAGTCTAAGTTGATAATATTTCTTGAAAGTTCATGCAGAGAGTTTCCTTTGCAAGGATAAGTCTAATCATGCCAATCTTAAAGAACGAGAGGTACCTCTCAGTCGTGACAGTGATGATCCGGAACCAGAGAGTCACTGGGTCTCAATGGGTCTCGCCAACGATTCGCTGGCCAAAGACAATCCCACATTTGTGGCAAATAACATCACCGGCAGGCGGCAGCCAAGTCGAATGTCACTTGCATCATTAGGTTGCAGTCTGCACAAAACTCAACGCTCCTGGTTAGGTTTGTTTCACCTTTTCCGAAAGGGGTTTGTGAGAAGAGTTCGATTCCTTTCAGTTCTTGGGTTTGTGAGAAGAGAAATCGTGTGACGGAGTTACAGTTCATAGTCAGGAGGTTTAGCCCTTTTTTTTGTCCTTTCTGGAATATTTTAGATTTTAAATTTTTGTTTATTGAGAATGAAAAACCTTCCCTTTTGCCAAAAATAGTTGCAACTTCTTGTTATAGTTGTTCGATTTTATTGGAAAAGGATTTGGGAGAAAGAGGGTTTAGTAGGATTGCCCAATGTAATCTACAAGCTTGTTATTTTCTCTGTCAATTTTTTTAATTCTGTGAATGGGGATTTCTTTCCTGGGTTTGACTAACTTTCTCAGTGCCAATGAGTGAGAGACGTTTGTGAACCATGGAGTGCAGGGGTAGGTCTGGAGATGGAGTGGAGAAGCTGCGTTTGGTGCATTTTAAAACTATGTTACATCAATTTGCTATTAGACTTGTCAAAGATAACAATAATTAGATTCATTTGCCTTGATGTGACTATCAGAATGTGTCACTGATGTCTATCTCATAATAGTTCATTGAATGTCTATTAGATTAGGCCTTTTGGAACATTCCCAAAAATAGAACTCTTGATCAAATCAGACAAAAAATTTTAAAAGTTTTTTTTTGATATAAGTCCCTTAAATCTTTATTATTTTGATTTTAATCACTCAAATAATTTAAATTGTTATTAGGTCCTCTAATTCTCATAAGTTGTCTCAAAATTAGTCCCTCATATCCATTGAATTTTTTTTAAGATCACCCCATTCTTATAAGTTGTTTCAAATTAGCTCATCCAATAAAGAGTAGCAATAGCAAGAAGTAAGGATTGGGGGACCTAATAACAATTTCAATGGTTTGATGATCAAAGATCAAAATACTAAAAGATTTAAGGGACTCACATAGGAAAAAAACCATTTTAAAATCTGTAAAATGACTTAAGAGTCCTTTTTCTTGGACATTTATAATTGCAATGGATATAATTTACTGATTTAGTAAAAGAGTAGCAGCTAGTAAATGTTCCCATATCTGTCCCATGCAACGTAGGTCCTGCTCGTTAATATCCCATAGACTACTTAATCTCATCTTGAATCTATCAAATTAATAGCCTTGTCTTATATCGAAATGTTTTACTAAGGGAAATTTCAAATCCCTGCTTCTCACGAACTTTGGAAGATTTTTCACTGAGAGAGGTCCAAAACCCTTAGGTACTTTGGAATTAATAGATAACCCATGCCCTTCTTGTGACCAAAAATGGACAATTTTGCCCCTGACCCCAAATAAAACTTATTTCCCGAGAGCTGGTATTTTTGATAGGAGGGTTATCTTTTTTTAAAAGGATATTTTAGTCTTTTGGCTAAACCCTTCATGGAACTTTTCAAAAGTTTACGGTGAATTTTGTGAAACTCCCCAAAATGTCGGGGCATTTTCTCTAATTTCAGAGATAGTTTTGTGCAACTCACCCAAAAATTTAGGGGGTTTTGTGATATTTGACCTTTTTCTGAAATGTTACCTCGTACTTCAGGAGCTGATGTTGTTTTTGGTGACATTTTGGCTTTTCTTGATCCCATACTCGGTATATGATGTGCTTGATTTTGTTATGTGATATATGACATATTATACAAGGTAGTCTTACTGAAACCAATAAGTTAATCATTTTCTGCAGAATGTGTGGAAACGGGGAAAGCTGAAGAAATGAAGAAACAGTGTGAGCAACTGACACTGCACAAGTAAATTCGGGAAATTGCATCTACTGATTAAAGCATACACTCACAGTGACTGGTTGAAATACCATATTCTCTTGTAGCAAAATGCATCTCAATAAGGCATACACTGTCATTGACCATGGTTCTTGCAATTACCATCTTCAGTAAATATCATCCGTTTTAGTTGAGTTAGAATGACACATGTAAAAGATACAAATGGAGGGTTCCTGCTGACTGAGGACTTGGTATATATTCAAATTCAAGTTAACTCCCTTTGCTAGTTGCAATGTTTTTTTCTCTCTTCTTAACCTTTTTTCCCCTCAGAAATGTTGTGATGACATAATAGTCTGTATATATGGACTTCTCCATGAGGCTTGTAGATGAACATAAATTTCTTGAGAAGGGCCAGGCTCTTAAAGTAATAAGCAGTGTAACTTTTTGGTAGTCTTTACTTGTTCTTCCTTTACAATTTTAAAGTTGGTTTTCTTTTTTAAAAGTTGAAATAAGAACTGAGACACGGCTGTTGTGATTTACTCTAAAGCAATGGCTTCTGAGTTCTGAGCTTGCTGCTGTTTGTATGACTCCCACTGATGCTGGCTGACTAGTTACTGACTGCAGAGTGCATGAATCTTGCAATTTTATCTGAAGATGCAAGGATTAAAAGATTAGGATGATCAAGATGTGACTTGTATTTAATCCTTTGAGCGCCTATGTCTCTTGTTTGGGATCTTTAACGCAGTGAACTAGTTTAAGCAGATTCCATTAATATGTTGTCTTTTGAATTATTACTTATCTTTAATGCAGTATTTTTCACCGTAAATTCTTTGGGTACGCAAGCAAAAAAAAAAAAGAAGGTGAGGAACGAGCGCAATTTCGTTCTCGACGTTGCTATTATAGTAATACAACAACAAACATGAGGATTTTGTCATCCTCTCATAAACTCAATATTCTAAAATCCCCGTCTCCTCCAGGACTCATCAAAATGGACATCAATCTCTCTAGTGATTACATTGACTAGGATGGCTGTTGAGTTTAGGAATAAAGAACGAACGCAATCAAGGTAAATGTAGTTTTATGTTGTGATTTATGTAGTATTTTCATTTAGTTCCATATGTGCTTAAACTGTTAACAAATACATCAGATCATTTCCAGCAACATATTGTTAGCAAAAGAAACTCAATAGTAACAAATCAGATATCTGTAGAAATGAGCTAGTTCAATAATCCCACACACTGTTGGAGTGAATTATTTGCTGAGAATCATCAAGTTCACTTCTATCAGGGCAATTCTTTACGAAAAAACCACAGCAATACAGAAACTAGTACCAGGGTTCCAATCAATAAATTACGGAGTGGTCGCCTCCTCCAACAGCTTACCCTCTCAGATACGTGTCCGTTGGCGCTACTGTCCAGTGTGCTCTCTTCACTCCATTCCTCCATGAAGCTGCTGCTGTTTTCATCGCCATTGATGTTTTCAGCATTCTGGCCACAGATTTCACATTGCCTGCATCAAAGTCAATATGCTAAGATGCTACATTTTTTCGTGTACTCTTCTGCTCATTAACGTTCAAAGGGTAAAACCCACACACTCAAACCGCCGACCACAACTTTAGAATTATGGGTACAAGGAGTTTGATATGGAATGAGAGCAACTCAAATTTGAATCTTGTTGGCCACGAATTTTTAAAGCGGATTTAAAAATGAAAAGATACTCCTCCCCAGAGTATTTCTACTTAATTAAGACAAGTTTATAGTTGGGTATGGTTTATTAAGTTCAAGGGTTTTTCTGCAAAACACCCTAAATTCTGGGATTATGGGGCGGTGTCAACTTTCAGAAAATTCAATTTAAATTCGTGACCGGTGAGATTTGAACTTCGGTTGCTCAATTATAATCTTGAAGTCCCTCTAACTTAGTCCCTGTACCACACCTCAATTACAAACCAAGACTTATTTTAACATTCAATAGAATTTGAGTGTTAACTTTTCATTTATGACCATATTACCCTCATAGACATTGCAATTGAAGTCTTTGTACTTTATTAAAATGATATTTTCTTTTAGACCTCATATGCAGGAGAGAACATTAAAAAGATCTACAGAAGGTACTCGGTACTCCTATATGATCTAATAGTGTTTTACTTCAAAACCTACTAGATTTTTTCCCCAAATACTAAAATAAAAACATCATTACATCACTTTCAAACTGAGTCTGCCAGTTTATTTAGTTTTCAATTTGATTCCCTAAGTTAATCGATTTGTTCAGGATTGTAAAATCCCAATTGCAACACAAAAGCAAAGCAATATTTCTCAGAAGCATCTTAATGAGGTTTAAAGGAAATAGAAAAACGCTTGATTCAACTTGAATTTCATATAATTGCATTTTGATATTATGCATGAGTGATGCATAAGTTGCAGTGAGAGCAAGTTCCATGCCTCAAGGTGAAGAAACAATTTTTACAAACTCAAACCTGAAGCTTATTTACCAATCGATGTATGCTCATTAAGATGCAAATGTTTGGACAACTAATTCATAGCATGACTTACTTGAATTTTTGTAACACTAGGATGAGATTCCCAGTATTTAAGGAACTAGAAATGAAATTAAGAGAAATATGACTGATTGGTATGTAATTTACAAGATTAGGGCAATATTGTCCTTTCAAGTTTTATTTAACGGAATATTTAATTTATAGTTAAAATAGGATTAATTTTACATCTAATAAGTGTACAGGAACTAAGGTGAGAAAAATACAAGCGAGGGGACCAATTTGAATATGAGGCCATGCTATAGGGGACCAAATTGACCCTTTACCCTTATGTTTTTATATTCTAACAAAGGCAAAGCTGAGAGATTATTACAAGATGCAAGAGATAATGAGATACTGTATCTCTTTGCGCAGGTGCAAAGGTGAATATGATGAAATATTCCAAAGTTATAATTATTTATCCCACTTATTGGGTTAATGATGACTGCAGACTATCTGGCAGCTAGTGAGGTTTCTGGACCTTAAAATAATCTTGGATTTAATTCCTTGTATACAATTGATAAGTGGTAATAGATTATACCGATCAAAAAAATAAAGGCTAAATGGCACTTAAATACCTTAAGGCTAAACTGCAGAAATTCAATATAAAAGAAGAAAAGATCTAATCTTATTACAATATCCTAGTCCTCTTTGAAGTTTAATCACTAATCTATTCTACTATCAAATGTGCATGTACATAAACAGAGTCTTCAAATATCACAAATAACCCGGAGATGATTTAGGTAATCTCTTGAAACTCATGAGCTAGAGTGCCCATAATTGATTGAACTCTAAAAGTTGTGTTTGGCAAAACCCTCGAAACTGGATCAGATCTGATTCCAACCCACTTTTGCAATAAGTTGGTTCTTTTTTTTAACCATTGGAGAGGTTGTTTAACAAAGAACTAGCTTAAACCTATTTTTTTGACCTAAAAGAAACTGGGCCAAAACTAGTCTAGTTTTGGCAATCAAAAAACAAACGCAAAATTGGGCCATGTTTTTATGGGTTTGCAAAGCACACCCAAAACTTCCTTAGATTAATGTTTTTAGGATTGATTTTACACTACTTCCTCTCAGAACTTTTCAAATTAGAGAAAAACTTCCTAACTTTTAGAATTGGAGAAAACCACCCTAAACTATTAGAAGTTCTCGTATACGGGATTAACTGAGAGAGAAGAAAAGTCAAAGCTATATGTTTTACTTTTTACCTGTTCTTACTTACTTGACAAGAATAATATAGTAAGTCAAATAAGAATAGAATTGTCTAAAAGTTGTTACATTTTAACAACTTTAAGTTAAGGCCACCAGTCATAGCATTCCCTGAAATTCAAAAAAGTACAGTGTTAAGAAAAAATTTTCAAGACATAGATGTTATTGTTGTCACAGTAAAGAGTTTAACTCTGTTAGAGAATAAAACCGTAATCCTCAACACTCATCAAACCTCTAGATTTTGGAAGGCTCTTTGGTATGTATCAAAACAATCCAAATCCGAATCCGTGATCATGCATTTGGAAGAGAATTAAAAAGCCCTCAACCTTTGAGTTCATGTTAGAGCATTAAATTATAACCCTCATCCTAATCGTAACTTCAATGTCTTGGTCTAAAGGAAAGATTTATTGACATGGTACTAGAAATTTATGTTCAAATCTCAGTGATCATATCTCAAAAGTTATTTTAAAAAATATACTGTGTACGTCCAAGTTTCGACCCATGAGAATAGCTCTTAACCTCAGCAAAGACATGTTACAGTACTCAAAAGTAAATGCATAGTGAAACTACCTGTTTCCCCTGGCTTTAAACCAGGCCTTGCCACAGTCCTGGTGGGCGAATCCAAGCTCGCCTTTGCACCCGCATCCGATAAGAACCACCTCCGGATCCTTGGCTGATGATCCAGCAATCTCTCTCCTCAGATGACAAATCCTGCAAGCTTTTTTGCCTCCGCTTCCGCTCTCCAAATCTCCCGTCACCTCGACTTCCACCTCATCTCCTCTTTTCTCCTCTTTTTGCTCCACCGAGATTACAACAGAGGCAGGGATCATTACCGATGTTGGAAGATGCAATGTGCGTCTCAAACAAGAAATTTGAAATTTCAACAAATTATACGCCTGCTTCTCAAGTTGGATCTAGGAAATTGGAGTTAGTTGTCCGTTGAACTGGTACGTAGCATTTTATATTGGATGTAGGGGCCTATCGCGAAAGAGAAAGGGTGTAAGTTTAAAGAAATGGAGGTTACTTCTTTTTTTTTGTCATGTTTATATATGATTCAGTTTTGAGAAAAGTTGAACATGCATGAGGTCAGAAACTGCCCAAGGTTAACTTCCTGACGGATTTTGTATTTGGACTTAAAATTCCGTACAGAATTAGCATTTGGATGGCAGTTTCTTCTGACATTGAGAGCCAAAAAGAGTGAGTCATTAGTATCAAACTGTCGAGTTTTGAAAGAGATTGAATAGCAATTATGTTCCATTCTATAAAAAAAAAAGGAAAGACTAATTTCAAAATAGCAAAGATTTGGAGTACACAAGTGGAAATCTCTTTTACAACTTGAGGAGGGCCTATACCGAAATGGCGATAACGGAGGTTATAATAACATGTACATATCCGCAATGCTTTTTATTATTATTATTTTTCCTCCTTCAATATAACATGTTCTTGTCATTGCGTGAGATGTGGGGTTCAATATTGTTAGACTTTTGATACGACCAAAATGAGAAAACAACTTCACAGCCTTTTGCTCATTCAAGAGTCTCTTGATCCCTTGGAGAAAGACACCACAAAAACAAATAAATAAATAATACAAAAAAAAAAAAGGGAAATATTCATGGATCGACCGACGGCCTAAGCCTGGTTAATTAGAAAACAATCATCATATTCCAGAGCATGGCATTCTTGTTTTTGTTTATACTATTATTTCTTGTTTGTTTTATGGGAAAAATGTGTACGGGCCCCAAAAGTTGAAACTTCATGTGCTGCAGCCCCTCCACTTTTTTCCCATGTGGTTCA
>JBAKGM010000200.1:11140966-11160213 GCA_037177215.1 Asparagus racemosus | reverse complement strand
ATGACTACCAAGTCATTAGTATCATACAAATACTTTAGCTAATATTTTTTCTAAATAAAAATGAGCTTTTCTTTTTTAACTTTCTCCACACTAATATGCTTAAAATATTTTTTTGGCTTTATCTATAATACAACTACCAAATGTATCAGAATTATCCTAATGCTTAAATCATTATTTTTAAAAAAATTCTGCACTAATTTATCTATGATACAGAACTGAAAAATATTTTTGTTGATAAGCTTATTTTTTTAGCCAAATGCTTAAACTATTTTTTTATTCGTTTACACTAATTTACCTATATTGCAAATCCTAAAATTGTTTTTATCCACAAATTAAGAAAGAATTTTTAAAGCAAAGTACCGAACCATTATTTTTCGATTTCAACGCACAAATGCCGCGGCAACATGCGGGTCAATTTTGCATGTTTGTATACTAAAGTTAAAGGGTTTATGACTGTGGAATGAGTTTTCATAGCTACAGTAAAGTTTAATTAGAATGCTGTATTGTTAAGAGTCCCCAATTACCTTTTATCTCAATTGGTCGGAGCGCTTGAATGCAAAAGTGGAGGTCTTGGGCTTGAAACCTGCCAACCACATATATTTTTCATATAATAACTAGTTTCATATAGTAAAAAACTGGGTAAATTACAGTAGACCCTTAATATTTTCTTTTTAGCGTTTTGCATAAAACCCACAATAAGTTTCTGCATTTTGCGCAAAACCGCCATAAATTAGAACCAATAAGTCAATAACCCCTATAAGTTAGAACAAAAAAATTAAAAGGCATTTGGAAAGTTACTTGTTAGGAATTTTATGGAGATTATCTGCGGAACTAAACACAAGAAACAAATAACGACACCAACGAAAATACCACACGCAAACAAACACCAAGATTTAACATGATTCGCCAAATTGTGCCTACGTCCACAGGGCAATCCAGAGAGAAATATTTCACTATGAATCAAGAGAGCTACGCACAAACTTGAGACTAAATCATGAGAGAAAAATACAGTGTTACCTCTAGGGCACCAAAACGTTAAAATCCATCTCAACTCAAATCTCTAGCCCCGCAGAGAAATCAACACCGTACATGTTCTGGTCCTGAACATTTTTTACTAATAATTCTTGATTATAAGGGGAAAAGCCCTAACATCATATAAATTAACATTTTAATCCTTTGATTAGGAGTCGCCCATACTCGCTCTACTGAGTCAAGAAGACGGCTCATTTCCTTTGCTTAAGCTATACTGATCAACAGTTTCATGGACGGCTTGAAAGGCGGTATTAGTCGGCCCTTCGGTCGGCTGCCTTTGTAAAACGACTCGAATGCTGATACTAGTCGATTCTTTGGTCAACTATCTTTATGGATGACGCGAATGCCAGTGTCAGTCGATCCCTTAGATGACTGACATCCTTCCCTACTCGATTAGCTTGAGCCCTTATCCCAAATGACGGTTGCATTGAGTTTGGTCCCAACAATACGTCGATATCACATTAACAGTATGATCAGTGCCTTAATTTCCCCATCCCTCACGATAATTAAGACACCTCAAACCATTCCAACTGCAGGCGTCACCCATCTCATCCCATTAATGACAAGGGAACAACACTAACTTCCGAACCAATTTACAACCAACACTTGTAAAGGCAGTCTGATGTAGCCGCCTACACGCACCTCTGTCCAATCATCAGTCGACACGTGAAAGCGGGGCTGACTCATTCTTCAGCTTATTATCAGCCAAAGTGACGTAAATGCCCTCCGACTCTATATATAAATAGAGAACTGTATAATAAAAGAGGTAAGTAATCTAACTGAGAGAAGATTTTTCTCTAAAAATATTTCTTCATCTCTTCTTTTGTAAAAGACATATACTAACTTAATCATCGGAGGGATCACCGGAGATCCCAACTTCGCCCTTTCATAGGTCTTCTTCTGGTGCGGGAGAGCTTCTTGTTCAACTAAACCACCGGGTATTAGAAGAGAGAGAGAGAACTCTACTCATTTGAACATTAATCCAATAGTGATTATTGATTGTGTGATCTCCGACATCAACAGTACCCTTGATGGCAATGTTTTGTAAAGAAAACGGCTTTTAAATCACTACAATCGAATAACCGAACAATCCAAAATATCAAAATTTCTCTTCTGTATTTCTCCCTCTCCTCGCCTTGAAATCAACACACCTCTTTTATTTTTGCTCTCGTGTTCCTGTACAAAATCCAGTGCAAGATGATTGAAATCATGTGCCTCCACTTTCCTTAACAAAAGAAATTTATCTCTAGGTCCTTCAATCCTATTCAAATTATGAATTGGTCCTTCACATCCTTTTCTTAACAGGACCTGATTCTAGTGGGTCCCAATATTGGGCTAGACCCACAACAATTGGGGCTTTAGTGCAATTTACCTAAAAGATATTGAAGATTTTCCACAAAAGCTATTAGAAGTCTAGTACGCTTGGAAGTTTACTGCAAAACGATAAAAGTTCTTGGCGGTATAGTGCCATTTACCTTAAAAAAACTAGACCTGTACATGGCCAATAAATTATTAGGTATGAAATATCATTTTGTTTAAAGCTAGGCATAATACATAAATGGAGGGCATCTTGCATATAAACCCATCTAATAAATCAATTATTTTTAGGCCCACCAACTGCCAAAATAGCTTTTTAGGACTAAAATATTTCATGAACTTTAATAAAATAAAATAATAGTAAAAAGACGTATTATATAAATATCTTTTGCTTATAAACCTAAAATTGAAATTAATTTTAAATTCACCTTTCTTCTCTAATAAACCGACTCCTCTCTCCCAAATTTTTTTTGCCTATAAATATGAACTTTTACCAATTATTTTTGAACCCACTCACTTCTAGAATTATACTGAGACCCAAAACACGGACTAAGTTATTTTAAATCTAGTTTGTATTCTAGCAGTTCATTATATATTGTGAGTTGTGATATTTTATTATTAGTTGCTAATTAAGTAGTTAGGTATACATTGTATATCTTAAACCAAATATTAAACTATTTTCTATTTTTTTTCACACTAATGTCATGTCATCAATAGTGTAAATGATTTTTTACCTATAAATTAGAAGTTTTATCCCCGCTTATTTTTGAACTCATGTTAGTCTAAAAATGGTTTTTTACCTATAAACCTAAAAGCTTTAGTTTGGTTTACTTTTGAAAACTCACCCACTTCCAAAAAACACTCATAGATCCATAATAACCTTTGATTATTTAAAAACACCTTTTGTATTTCAACACTTTGGTGCAAGGTGTAATTTGCTATATTATACTGTAATTTTCTATACTTTTCTCCATGTTGTTATGTATGCGGTTTATATTTTGAACCAAATAGTTCAACCAATTTTTAAGGTTTTTTTCTCACACAAAATTTGTGGTATCATAGATGGATTTTTAACCAATAAACGTAAAGTTTTATCCCTATTTAAATTTATAATCATCTACCACCAAAATGCTTTTTTTCTATAAACTCAAAGATTTGCACTTGTTTACAATCTAAATCACTCTCATCCACTTTCAAAAATCACTCTTAGAAACGAAATACTCAAACGATGTGTTTTTAACTCACTTTTTATTTCAACAGCTTGATATACGGTGTTAATTGCTATATTTTGTTATTTGTGCTATAGTTTTCGTAAATAATGTGCAAACAAATTTTTATGTTTTTTTCACGCAAATATCACAGCAACACGCAGGTTAATTTTGCTTGTTAAGGTCAAAAAAGTTCTAAAAGTAGCTTGTGAGTGTCAAATGGAAAATTTCAGAATAAAATTTTCAAGTTTGCATAATATAAAGTATTAAAGTATAACTTTTAGAAACTTATGAGTTTGTAACTGCTGTAAAAAAAAAGGCAAGAATACGTAAATACAAAATAGGGAACACTATAGTTATATTTGTACCCATAGGAGCCTGGTTTTTTCCAACAACTGAACAACGTTGCGTCATTAACAATGTGCACAGCACAAAGTCTTGGCGCATACACACGTGTGTGTAATTTATGACACCCTTATATCACGCATTCTTTCCATACCTCATTGCGTGCATTTTGTTTTAATGAGGCATCACGTATGTGCACCGATGATCCCCGGAGCTGGCTCATTTTTATCCCTAGAGAATTACGACGATCATGTTCTCGAGTGGCCTTCATCCTCTAGGAGCCCAATATTCGGTCCTTTAGTCTCTGGAGTGGCCTTCATCCTCTAGGAGCCCAATGGACCTAAGATTGGGTGGAGAAACTAATTTATACAAGAAAAGACCACGTCCTATATGGGCTGTCTGGTTACTTTTCTTCACTTTTCAAAACTCGCTTTCCTTCGCTTTTTTATGTTTCCCTCATTTTATTAGAAGAATATTTTTTGTGTTTGTTTTGTAATGAAACATGGGGCATAATTATTTTCTATCACTTTCCTTAGTTTGGTTCAAATTAAAAAGACAAGAAAATAGTTGATGTGTAACTTGATTCTCATTTTCTCCCATAATCGGCTTCAAAAGGGCAGAAAATTTTTCAAGAAAAATGTCTAGTTGGCGCCTCATTTTCCCTCACTTTCTTATTTTAGTTTACAAACCAAAGACTTGATTGTGAAGAAAAATAGGAGAAAGATCCCTTGTCACTTTTCTTTCCTTCACTTTCTGTGTTTTTTGGACCAAACAAACGGCCCTATATTCTTTCTTTAGGTTAATTTCTTATAACTACTTGATAAGTTCGATCGACTCATCAGTTAAAGTCCTTTCAGGAAAAAATTTCGTACAATTTCACTTTGAATTTACTTTAAATATGTTTTCATATATATTAAAGTTTTCTAGAACTCTCAAAACAATTTACGATTGCATTTACCAGCCTCGAACAAAATTAATACAAAGTTCTTAGACCTGTCTAATTTATTTATCCTGTATTTATCTGACTTTTCTTTATACTAAAGTAATATATACCATTCCTTTGGGCCATTAATTTCAGCAGTTGAGCCACCGGCGTGGACCGAATTTTCCTAATGTCGTTTTCAGATTCTGAGTCCAACTCAAACGCAACTTCTCTGGTTTTTTTTTAATGAAATTATTATTATTAACTTAATCCAGAATCGAACCCAACTTCTCCTTTAACTTTATGAATTATGTCATCAATTAATAGACTTAATTACAAAAATGATTAATGATTACAATCATATGGTAAAATTACATAGCTTTTGCACTAATTGTTTTCCAACTAAATACTGAATTTGTATTGTAAATATATTATTACAACATAAATGCAGATAGCCAAATAATAAATTTAAAGGTTATTTAATGCAATAAATGTTGCATGCAATATTTGCTGCAATAAAACCAAACAACCCTATAGTATTTCTCCTCGTTCACCCTTGCAAATTTCTATAAAATGGAAATATCCGATAGTAATTTCCTCTAACCCAATATAGGTTTTTTTCCCCTACATCTCTTTTACTACTTCGTTGCTTTTTTTGGGAGATTCTTACAAGACCATCAAAGGGCCTATTGGAGCACCCTACTCTGATGCCATCTAACGGGATTGTTTTTATATGTAGACAAGCAGTCAGAAAAAGGAGTTCTTTCATCTAGCTTGCAGTTTCATCATTAGAGGGTCATTTTGGATAGGGTTGGAAACCAACCAAATATTAACAAGCAGTTCAGAATTTATTCGGTTAAGTATTTGGTCATATTCGACTTGATAGTTTATTAACAATAAACGAAGAGTTTTTAGTATTCGGTTTATAAATGAATAGAATTTAAACACGTGTATATTCAATCCGCTTGTTTAATAAACTATTCGTTTATATATTACATTTTAGACATAAATTTTAGTTATTATAATTTCCATGTATCCCAAAAGTTTTTTTTAATATATATAGCCTCACATAAGCAGTTTTTTATTTGTGAATATGATATTTATCACTAGGTTGCATATTCATTAGTTGTATTATTGCTTGGCTGCATTATAAGACTAGGATATGATGACAAATATTTATCGAATATTAACCAAGAAATTCACAAAAGACTATATGAAAATTGTTAACGAATAATTGCGAATAGTTGTCAAATATTCAAATACTAATCGAACCAAATTCGAATACATATTTCCTATTATTTCAAATAAAGATTTGAATAGTCGAATTTGAACCGAAGACAAGTACAAGTATGTTTGATCTTTGATTCGACTGTGGTTCATTTCCACCCTTATGACTCTTTCCTATTATTTTCTAGGCGCGAAACTAGCTCAACAAATTAATTTCTACCGTACAAAAACGACAGTAATCAATTAGCAACAATTGGCTCGTGTGAAGTTAAAGTTTTTAACTCCTCTAAATTGCATGCATAAATAGAAGCTCACTTGTATGTAGGTGATATTGACAAAGATCATAAGATCTATTGGAAAAGGGATGCCAATTTCTTTGTTTGTCAATGATCTTGATAACATTCTAAGAAAGGGGGAAAAAGATAGGGGGTGACACTTGAGTCTTCTATCGTGACTTGAGTCTATGCAATATGTACATAGAGCGAAAGGCTTTCTCAGTTAAGCGGCCAAGGACTATCACCAAGCATTTGGATCTTGAAATCATTGAAGCGATCGGTTATCACTTTACGTCACAGGGGTGATTCGCAGAGTTTATGCTACTAGTTTCTACGCGACGATGATCGTCAGATAATGTGCCTTGGGATATAGGATCGTACGAGTATATTACAATATTTCATCCTAAACTTGGATGTTGTTGATGCAAGGAAAGAGCTGATTGATTGAGTCTGCGAGATTGGACTCGATGTCACGGGTCCCATGATCGTCCTAGATGGTTGGTGCTAATCTGTCTTTGAGATTGCCTGAGATAGATAGGAAAAGCGTCAGATTGATTGCTAATGATGAGCTATACAAAAATGTTCTTCCGATGCCTAAGTGTGATTATTGATGATTAAAGTCAAAGTAGTAGATATGTAGGTTAGGGTTTAGAGCAGGATTCAAACATTGAAGGTCGGCGGTGCCTAGTCTAAAATAGATATGAAACCTCTTTACCTAACGGTAAGGCGGCGTACTTGTAGGGATTTTCCTAGGCAAATCAAGAAGTACACGAATGTTAGTCACTTGGCGGGCAAGCATGCCAACATGTCATGATCTCATTACATCTGCCAACACACATATATAGATCGATGTTGTTATGAATGTTGACCATCAAAGAGAATGATTATTTGATTGATATATCCAAACATGGTATGTTGAGGATATAATACGATTCGAATCAATCACAAATCACCATGAAAACAAGTCGGTCTAAAGCAAGGCATGATATTCGAACTGAGGTGAGTTCGACTGTCATCGGTCATCGCTGCCTATCCGGACTTTTAATTTAGATCCATATGTCGTGACTTATTTAATAAGCTAAGTACTGATGTCCCACACTTTTGGGTTAGGTTAAATTACCTGAGTGAATGCTGACGTGCGTGGCTAGCCCAAGTGCAAATCTAAATCATATGCATAATTAAATGTGATTGTAATCAACATTTTTTTTAGACTTTTGACGGTTATCCTGGAAAGTAATTTCTCCATTGGCAAATAAAAGTTGGGAGAATCCAATTCCGGTCTGTTTGGATAACTTTTTCTTTGAATAACAAAAAGTGTCTTTCTCTCCGTTAAAAGATTCCTGACCTCCATAATCCATTTGCGTAGTCTGTTACCTATCGCAATTAGAATCCATTTTCCCTTGTTTTTCTTCTTGTTTATTAATTTGAACTCGGAACCCTTTATCCCAGGGGTTTCCTTCACTCTAATTGTTAAAAAAAAAAAAAATTCCGAGAGTTTTTTTGAAAAAATATTTTTTGTGTTTATTTCAGAAAACCTCTCAAGTTTGGGGGCTTTGCACATAAAACCCCTTAAGTAATTCAATTCCACGTAACCCCTTGAACCTTAGGAATCTTGCACATTACCCTCGAAACTTATTTTGCTTCATTAAAACCCTTGAATATTTTTCATTTTATCCCCCAAAGTAACCTATTTAAGTCTAACGTCTAATGTGCCAAATAAAGGAAAGACGAAGCGCAAAACATCCTAATTAAAAATGTGTTATCTATAAAATGTCTATCTACAAAATAAGGCTTAATTTTCCACTTTGGTATCCCAAAGTTACCCACCTTTTATTTTGGTACCCTAAAGCTTTCGAATGCTTTGGTATCTCAAAGTTTCAATTCTATTTTTCTTTGATGCCCTTTGTTAGTCTACCGTTAATTTACTGTTAAGTAATCTAAAAAGAGCAAAACATCCATGTTTGATCATCAATGCTAAAATGATAAGAAAAACAAGTTTCGTAGCAAATTTCACCTCTTCTAATTGGGATAAAGTAAAACATTTTGTTGGAATTAGTTAAGAAACCTAAATCATAAGAGGATGAGTAAATATGTTGAGGGAATTAATTTTTAAAAGAGGTGTATAATTGACCTAAATGTATTACATAAAACATAATAAGATGTAGATGAGGATATCAAAGCGAAATAGAATTGAAACTTTGGGTATCAAAGTGGCAAAGGGAAAAATAAAAATAAAAATCTAAGCACATAAAAGTTAAAAAATGGGTAAATGATGGGTACCAAAGTGAAAATAGCCAGCAAAATGGCACCTTGTGACTTCTTGTCCTCTCTCAGAACCTAGAGAGCGCAACAAACTGGAGGGAGCGAGTGAGACATAAATACCCTCTCCTCGTCCCCCCATTCCCTCTCGCGCTCCGATCGCATCGGATCTCAGCCGCCGCAAAAGATTTCTCTTTTTGGAACCGTGACATGCATCACTAGCTCTCTAACCCTAACCCAAAAAACCCCTAATCTCTTTCCTCACCCCCGATCAAATCGATCCAAACCCTAACCCTAACTTCCCAATGGCGTCTGCTACTGCTGCCGATTCCTCCTCGATCGAAGTCAATGTCGTGGCGGCTGCGGAGGCGGCGGCCGATTCTCGCGGGAAAAGGCCGGTGTGGAACGTGCCATCTAATGGCACGATCGAGGTGGGCCCTGTCATGGGCGCCGCCTCCTGGCCTGCGCTAACGGAGTCCACCAAGGCTTCGCCCAAATCGCCGCCCTCTGATTCGCTGAAATCGCTCTCCGATGGCCTAGTCTCTTCTTCTCCGGTGAGATCTCTTCATTAATTCTTTTTTCCTTGTTAAAATTTTGAAGTCTAATTGAGATCGATAGATTTGATCCGAAAAAGTTTGGGCCTTGATTGTATTCTGACGTCACAGGCGCCGTTAGTATCATCTCCTGCTGCAAAACCATCTCCAAACCCTAAAAGCCCTAATCAGATTCAGAACCCAATGCCTCCTTCTCGCCAGAAATCACTGAAAGTCGGCGAAAGAAGTAGCAATGGGACCCTGGCCAATGTTGGAGCCGGACCCACATTGCAGATTGCTCCCGAACATTCTCCTAGAGCCTCTAGGAGTGGCGGCCCCACTCCGCAGCCTCGTGGTGGGGCCAATCATCATCGGGGCTTTGGTGGTAATAGGAGGGGGAATGCCGGTGGTGGGTCCCATAGCAACCATGGGAACTGGCACCACAGAAATGGCCAAGTGCACCGAGGAGGGATGAAGTCGTATCCGAGGCCGATGCAGCCTCTCTCTCCACCCTTTGCTGGCCCTTCTCCGCCGTTTCAGCCTTTTGTTGGGAATGCCATGGGCTTCCCGGGTAAGTAAGTTGGCCTACATCTTTGGGTACCCATATTATCTCCTCATATATTGTGTTATTTCATTGTTGCATTGTTTGTTTTCAGAATACTTTGTCATGCCGCAGACGCCTCCATCTGTTGAGTCTGTTAGGGGGATGCCTTTTGTTTCGCATCCGATACCACATGCCATGTTTTTTCCGGCAATGGATCCGCAAAGTGCTATGTTATTGAAGCAGATAGATTATTATTTTAGGTTGATTTTTCGTGCGAGAATTGCTAAGTTGTTGCTATGTTATTTGTTTTATTTAGTGTCTTTTTTAAATTTAAATGTAATTGTATTTTTGGTTGCAGTTCTGAAAACTTATGTAAAGATGTATACTTGCGGCAGAATATGGATGATGAGGGTTGGGTTCCTATATCCTTGATCGCTGGCTTCAACAAAGTGAGTTTTGTTGGACTTTTTACATTTGTGCTTATACAAATAAATTTGATGATCTCTGTTTCGGCATGTTTTAGTTCATGGAAAGACAAATTCTTGTTGCAGTTACGGTGTTGTATGTTGCTTATTTAATTTGATTTTCAGCTTTACTTGTGGATTTCAAATTTGATATTTGGTGATGGTACCTACATTTTGCAAATGTCTCTTGTCCAAGGTACACTTTTCTACATGAATGTAGCAGAAAATTATGCGAGATAACATCTGATCTGGAGCTGCCTGGGTTTCCTCTGGTTTACCAGTCTTATGCCTCAGCATCACATGCTACTTAAACAAAGGCACAGTCCACACCCAACCCAAACTAGAAAGAAGATTCTGATACATTTGATTGACTATGTATTACCCATGCAACCAAATGTTACTGAATGTGTTTATTGAACTGTTCTACATGTACAATTACACTTTCACATCTTCTATAGGCCGAAAATAGCATGAAAATTTACATCATTACGACATCTTTGTTATAATTAAATGAATGTGAAGAAAATAATGAATACTATCTTATTATACTTTGATTATTTATTACAGAATACTCTTAACTTAGCCTCTGGGCTAATAGTAGGCATAGCAGCATAGCTTAGCATGCTTATTTGCTAGAGCTATTTGCCAGACTGCTCCTGCCCTACAAGCTCAGATTTATGATCCGAGATTTGCTTTTTTTGGCCTATCTATACACGCTGGCCAGGACAGCTTATTGATCATTGCAGCCTTTAGTGATTTAAGATATTTTAGATTGTAACTATTGATAACCAGCCTGCCTCTAACCATATTTTATACGCTGCTCCACTTATAGAGGCATCTGTCGTTGCTCAATTCTCCTTTGCCGTCATCGAATAGGCAGATAGTATCCAGCTAGGCTTAGGAATTGAGCTTAACAAGCTGCAATTTAGATTATGTTTGTGTTTCTTCTCTTATCTAAATGAACTAAGTTTTTCTTTCCAAACTATTTTGAGGTTTCAATCTTAAGAAATTCCGGGCTTGTTGAGTGTTTTTCCTAAAATATTGCACTCATTTTGATAAGTAATTTGCAAGCCAACGAGCCGTTTTTATTCCACTACCTATTATTTCCAGTAGAGAAAGATAGGCCTGAAACTATTTTAAGCTAGTAAAACACAGTGAGAAAAATGTGGCCTAATTGTAGAGTAGAGAGCAAAAGAAAAGCCAACTGGATAGAGAACTTGATTTTTTTTCCAAGCTTTGCTCATTTAGTCATCAGTGAATTTTAATAAATTTGTGCCAATTGAACCTCAACCTTAGCCTCACACTTCTCTAGCTCATAAGTAGATTGTCCTCTTAATATGCACAAATAAGGGCAAGTATCATTTTTATGGTACCCTAATACCTTGACACTGCACCTATTTTCACCACTTAGACCTTAAATACTTTACTTGGCAACTGATGTGAACCCACGTCAACTACATGTCTCTCAAATTTTTTTCTCTTGCTATATATTTTTCTGCCAAATCTATTTTTGATTACATAGATTTAGATGTAAAAAAATAATCTGTAGTTTCCTTGCTGATTTGGCATACGCCTTATGTTTTGTAATGTTGGTGACTAGTGTGTGGTTATTTGCTTGTGTATGATACAAGTTGGTCTTGATCCTACTTGTATGGAACTACATCTCACTTATTTCTTAGCTTACACATTCTGTAAAAGAATTGGTTTTCCTTGTTGAACCTGTTGACTAATATCCAATACCTGAAGTAGGAAATGTAGGGAAATTGCAGCTGCAGATCTTGGGTTAAGGGAACTTTTTTTTTCTTTTCTTTTGAGGAAAAGGATGGGGGCTATGAATCCCCAACCATGTAGCATGAAAGATAAAATTGGTTGCACATCAACAAACTACGCTCCCACCTCCCAAAGCACAGTCACATAGTATATATTTTACCTATTAGAAAGTTTATCCCTACACATCCCATATTTACAATAAAAGATTGTAACCAGAGTTTCAAAAGTTTCAAACGACAGTAAAACACAAAGACAGTGAAACATTACATATTGTAACCGCATCCAAATATCACTCCACAATTATGGGATTATGCTCATCACCATCAGCATGTCCTCTGTTCACCACTAAGCTCCTCTCCGAATTCCTCTGAACTTCAGCATTCACAATTGCAGCTTGTCTTCGGTTCCTCCTGCGAGAGTTCCTCATTGACCGTGCTCTGATAGAGCTATTTCCTAACCAAAAATCAGCAAAACGATTAGCTTGTGCTAGAACATCAAGAGCATGTTTGGATTTGTTTTTAAAAACTCTATTATTCCTCTAATGCCATATGACCCAGAGGATGGCACAACATATAACGTTCCACTGCAGCCTTTGATTACCAAGAACAGATAATCTCCCAAAAGTCCATAGACTATCGAGATCATCAAAAACACCTATTAGAGAGAATTTATGGAGTGGAATTCCATATAGAAGTAACAAAAGAACATTTAATAAACATGGTCATGATTTTCAGTTTCAATACTGTTGATGTCAATTATCAAACAGGGAATTAATTTTGGAGTTATTAGTGTATTAGGGTTCCTTAATCTTCCTTAGACAGTTGGTTGCTGAGCCGAGACTCATTCCTGCATATAGACAGTACATGAGAGGATCAGAGTTAGGATCTTCGGCGATTCCTCCGACGATTAAGTCAGTAATTTGTTTGCGTGAAGAAGTAGGGTTAAAATGTGTTTAGTTGCAAGAAATTGCTTACCTCTGTGCAGCAGAGAGTCCCCTTATTTATAGCAAGTCCAGAGGGGCAGTTATGTAACTTTGGCGGAGTCCAAGTAGGCGGCTCAGTCGGCAGATACTTTACGGGTGTCGGCTGCAGAGGGGACGAGTCACTTATGTATTTAATGTGATGGTGTCGAGGAATGCATGGTGCTGACGAGATCCAATGAGTCATAAAGAGTTTTGGGGCTGGAGTAATGATGACTTTGATCGCGCATTCAATGTGATGGTGATTAACTGTCGACGAGGGATTCGAGGACGAACAACATCTCGACTCGGCTTTGTGAAAGGGTCAACGAATGACACCTTTCGTCTCGGTCTCGCAAGCGGGCTGATAAGTATCGCCTTTTTATTCGGCCATTTTGGATTCGAAAGTTCTCGACTCAGCTTCGTAGGGTGTAGATGAGTAGGATCGACTCAAGTAGTGGCTCCGAGTGAGGACGCTTTCAACATAGCCCTCCTTAGGAAGGGTAGTGGCGACGTTTCTCGAGTTGTCCTTGCCTAGGGTGAAGTCGATCTGATGGTTAGCGAGTATGGACACATGTCGGTTCCTAGGGGAGGATTAACACTTAGTCATTTCTGTGTAGTAACATTAGCCCCTTTCACTTGGACTCGGGTGGCCGAGTCCGAGTGAAATGAACTGTTGACTGTTGAGATTTTGAGGCGCATTTAAGAGGGATCGCTGAGGGGTCGCGTCTGACGTGACGCCATAGGAGATCATGCATCGACGTCGCCTCGTTCTCCGAGTGCGGAATGCTTGCCAATTAGAGGAGGCACCTTGGTTCCCGAGTGGTCCTTCGAATTCTAGGATTGATCTCAGTCGTGCATCAACGGCCGGGTCGACCACTGTGATCATGCCATGTGCCTGCCTCCACGCCTACATATATCTTTGCTCTTCAGAAGGGTTAGCTTTATTTTTAGAACCCTAGAACACTTGACGCTTGAGCGATTTCCGATCATCTTCTCTGCATCTTCCGTCAATTTCCTTCACTCAAGACTCAGAATTCACAAATGGTTTCCTCAGCTATTGTTGCCGTTACTGGTAACGAGGCTAGGATCAATCTGTTGTGCAAGTTTCACTTGAAGATGCACTCTATGGAGCTCGAGGGCTACTACGATCGCTTCGATATTCCCCGTGAGTTCATGCTGCCGGTGCTAGAGAAGACTCAGGCGGTGTATGACCACAGCGCCGTCATCGCTCCGGTGTACATTAGGCATTAGGAGTATGGCCTCCGCTTTCTGCTCCACCCGTTCCTTTGCCACGCCTTCGAGGCTCTGGGGGTCTCACCTTCTCAGATTAAGCCAAACTCTTTGCCACACTGGTGGGTTTTGTGGTGATCAGCCACTGCGTGTTGAACCGACCCTCCGACTCCTCGGCCACCTCAGCGTCAAGACTGGGAAGAACGAAGGTCACTATTACTTCTAGAATCTGGGCGGCTTCAAAGTCGCCTCGAACCCTCATGAGTCGAACAAGGACTTGAAGGAGAAGTTCATCTGGATCTTCTGGGCTGAACCAATTCTGTTTTGTTCGGCTTGGCCTGAGATTAAGAAAGATGTCTTGAAGCTGGGTTTTCTCGCGGCCGATGAAAAGCGTGGGCTTGGGAGGATTCGCGCGTCCTCTGGGTTGCATAGTATCTAGAATCTGTTCGATTCTTCAGCCTTGCGAGTGGTCGGCATCTCCCAGATTCCACCATCCGAAGAAGACACGGTTCAAGTAGCGGACTTGGCGCTGCTGCTGGCGAAGTCAAATGCATCTCAGGCAGGGGCCCCATCAGGCCCCCAAAGCGCTTAAGTTCAGACTTGGCCCCAGAAGATGCCGAGGAGGTTGCAGCGAAAGCTGCTGAGATTGCGGCTCGGTTGGCCTGGTTGAGTGCTTCTACTACCAAGGCCGAGAGGTCTGAAAGGAAGAAGAGGTGACTGAGGAGAGTGGGCGGCCAAGGTCCTTCTGGAAGTGGTGAACCAGCACATGGTTGGGAAGTGGTCGCAACTGGGGCGACTACTCGAGATCAAGAAGCTGAGGAAGGCAAAAATTCCAACGCAACTCCCTCTTAGGCTACTCGAGTTGAGTCGACCGAGATCATCCTAGTTGATGAGGAGTCCCCTGTACGAGCTAAGGGGGTCAGACGGCAGCAACCAAGCCAGTGGAAGCCCAGGCTCGGACAAGGAGGAGATGGCTCCGGCTCCGCTAGTCGAGTTGGCCCACTGAAAGGGCAAGGAGCCGGCTGCCGAGGAGCCGGCGACAGAGGTAGCGACTCTAACTCTAGGATTTGGATGGCCCTTCCCCTACCGTATCGATGAGCTCGAGCCGGACGTGTGGGGAGAGTTTAGGATGCTACTGTTAGGGTCATCACGAGAAGGCCCTCAGTATGATAGAGAGCCGTCTTATGAGTTCAGATTCTCCCCTAGACGTCATCTCGACAAGAGAGGGTCAGTTTTGGAGTCTCAAATCGCTCGGCCCCGAGCTCTGGAGTAGTTTTATCTTCCTTAGGACGAGATCCTTTCGGACATGCTAGATGTTAGCCTCCACCAGGCCCTCAAAGGTTATTTGTGCAAGGGGCTTTGGTCGAGCAGGAGCTATTTTCTTGGTTCGAGCACGCGTGAGTCCTTCACTCCAAGCTCTAGGAAGGGTTGGAGGTCGAGAAGGCGGCTCGGGATGAGGCTGAGAAGAGTGTTGCTGCCATGGAGGCCGAGTTGGTTGCCTGGAGACGAAGCGAGGGCAAATGGCACCAAGAGGTGGAGATGCGGGACGACATGGTCAAGGGCATGAAGGTGTTGATCAGCAAAAAGTCGGTCGAGATCAACAAGCTCTAGGAAGATGTCGGTCATCTCGAGCATGAGCTTCGTGAGCAGGGTGACAAGATGAGATACCTGAATGAGGAGGCTGAGGTCGAGAGGCGGGAGAGCGTCATTGCCTTTGAACAGGCTCGATTGGCTCATTTAAATACTAAGCCCTGCAGGATCAGGTGATGGAGGAGGTAGCCCATGAGGCACTGAGGAAGGAGGTGACCTGAGCAGTGCTAGAGGCTGAGAGACGAGAGCCGTCTCTTGCCGAGATATAGGCATTGCAGGGTCGCCTCAGTCATCTGGAATCCAAGGCCTAACAGGTTGAGGTTGTTGAAAACTACCGCAACAGCACTTTCGGCAAGATGGAGGTGGCTCTGGCTTGCAAGGCTGGATTTGATTTCCTCGTGGCGCAGATTCCTCACCAGCTCAAGCTTGATCCTGAGCGCTTCGATTACCCCTCTCGGGTTGCCAATTGCCTTGATGCCCTTCGGGAGATAGAAACGAAGGGAGGATGGCTGGTTCTGGATGTTGACAATGGTGACAAGGAGGGTGAGGAGTCGGCCCAGGGAACGGGTGAGTAATCAGCCCGAGACAGCCGTACTAGCCGGCCTGAAGATGACAGAGACGAAGAGGTCGAGTCCGAGCCTCAGTTGACTCCACCGACTTCTGCTGCCGCTCCTCTACTCTCGACTTCTACTCTTGGCCTTATCATCGCTCCAACTTCGAGTCCGACACTGGCACCGAGCTCGACCCCATGCGAGGTTATGTATCTCCTTTTTTGTGATGTAAATATTATCTGTACTGTAAATATTTTGGTATATGAATAAAAAATGCACTTTTGTCGATTCAATCTGTGTACCTTTCTTGATTATGCTCATGTTATGCCGATTTGCTTATCTGCGGTTTGCCTTGTTTTGAGTTTTGTAACTAAGACAGATTGGTATTCATGCCTTGGTTTCATTCCGATGGGATACCAAGGTCTTGTATGTCAGAGTCGTCTGAATCGATGATGTGCCTTGGTTTTATCTCAAAAGGGTACAAATGTCTTGTGCGCTGAAGTCGACCGAGATGGGGGCGACTAGATCTCATGCCTTGGGTTCATTCGAAACGACACCAAGGTCTTGGGTACGTGCTTTGGACTTATTCATGAGAATGATGCCAAGGTCTGAGAGTCAATGACGTGCCTTGGTTTTATCCCGAAAGGGTACCAAGGTCTTTCGAGTCGAAGTCGAACGAGTCGATGGCGTACCTTGGTTTTATCCCGAAAGGGTACCTTTGTCTTATGTGCTAAGGTCGACCAAGGTTGGGACGACTCGACCTCATGCCTTGGGTTTATATGAAACGACACCAAGGTCTTGGGTACGTGCCTTGGACTCATTCATGAGAATGATGCTAAGGTCTTAGGGTCGATGACGTGCCTTAGTTTTATATCGAAAGGGGCACTAAGGTCTTTTGAGGTGAGTTGAACGAGTCGATGGCGTGTCTTGATTTTATCCCGAAAAGATACTAAGGTCTATTGAGTCGAAGTCCAATGAGTCGATGGCGTTTCCTTGATTTTATCCCGAAACAGTACCTAGGTCTTATCAGTTGAGGTCGACCGAGGTAAGGATAACTCGACCTTGTGCCTTGGGTTTATTCGAAACGAAACCAAGATCTTGGTTACGTGTCTTGGACTTATTCATGAGAATGACGCTAAGGTCTTAGAGTCGCCACAAAAACACAGTACAATGAGATTTATCAAAAAATATTTATATCACATGAAAATCTTACAGTCACTGACAATATTTTTTGAGATGCTCTATGTTCCATGAGTGTTGTAGGATCCTTCCGTCAGGGCTTCGCAGTTGATAGTTGTCGGGACGTATCTCTTCGATTATCGTGTATGGCCCCTCCCAATTGGCGGCTGATTTGTCGCGCCTGGTGTCTCTATCGAAGGTAGCTTTTTGAAGGACGATGTCGTCAACATTGAATCTTCGAGGCCCGACCTTGTTATAGTGTCGGGCGATGCGCTGTTGATTGATGATTTGGGATCTGAGTGAGTTTTCTCGAACTTCATCAATGAGGTCGAGTGCGACCCGTTATCTCGCAGAGTTCATCTCTTTGTGGAAATGCTGAAGTCGGATGGTTGGCATGCCGATTTCTACTGTGACACTACTTTGGCTCCATATGTCAGCTTGGATGGGGTTTTCCCTGTAGAGTTTTTGTGGGTGGTTCGGTATGACCATAGAAGTCCAGGTAGCTCTTCAGCCCAGTTTCTAACTGCTTTGTCCCCTTTCTTCTTCAGGGCTTGAAGTATACACTTGTTAGCGGCTTGTATGAGCCTATTACATCTTGGGTGTGCAACTGAAGTGAACTTGAGTTGTATCTTCCATTCTTCATAGAAACTATGGAAACCTTTACTATCGGGTTGACTGTTATTGTCGGTGACGAATGAGATGGGAACTCCAAATCTGCAGACGTTTGATTTTCACACAAAATTGGTGGTGTTAGTCTTACTGATTTTGGCCAAGGGTTCAGCTTCTATCCACTTTGTGACATAGTTTATGGCAACTATCAGAAACTTTCGTTGTCCTGAAGCTATTGGCAGAGGCATCAATAAATCCAGTCCTCATTGAGCAAAAGGGATTGGGCTTATGAGGGGAGTGAGTTTAGTTTCTGAAGCTCGTGGTATACTTGAGAAGAACTGACAAGTCTTGCATCGAGAGGCGAGTCTCTTGGACTCGGCTAGGATGATGGGCCAGTAGTAGCCTTGTCGAATTGCATTCTGAGCTAGGATTCTCGCTTATGGATGATTCCTGCAAGTTCCATCATGGATCTCCTTCAGAACATAACTGGTCTCTACCGGCTGGAGACATCGGAGATAGAGCCTCACATTATTGCAGTAGTATGAGATTTGATAAAGTTGGTTATCGATCATGAGATATCTTTGAGTATTCCTTTGTAGACTCATTGCTTCAGAAGCATTCTTTGCTGAGGTCCCCCTTGTTAGATACTGGATGAGTGGATCAATCCAATAAGGTTCTGCTGGTACTTCGGTTTGCATGATTGAGTTGTTGGGAGCTTCCATGATGCTAGGATTCTAGAGGGTATCCGTATATGAGTCCTCGACTATTCCGTGAGTTGGATTATCCGAGCTTCGTAATGTGTCCGCCCGAGCATTGAGGGTGCGGGGGACTTGGGCGATTCTGAAATCTTTGAAGTTGCTCAAAAGCTCTTTGATCGCCTTCAAATACTGGATCATTCTTGAGTCTTTGGTTTCATGATCCCTCTTACTTGGCAAACGACAAGTTTGGAGTTGGCCAAGATGTAGATGAGCTCAGCATTGACAGCTAGGGCGGCTTGGAATCCTGTCAAGAGGGCTTCATACTCGGACTCGTTATTTGAGGTTGAAAACTCAAAGGCGACGGGGTATTCATGCGTGGACCCATCGGGGCTGCGTACCACCACTTTAGCTCCGTTGCCTCCTCCAGAGGATCCGTCTACTTTCAGTAACCACCATGAGAACTTAGGCAAATCATGTTTTGGAGGACTGCGTTTCCGAGAAGCGCCTTGGCCGCCTTGTTGGCCGATGAGCTT
>JBAKGM010000200.1:11127018-11140866 GCA_037177215.1 Asparagus racemosus | reverse complement strand
GGTGGTGTTAGTCTTACTGATTTTGGCCAAGGGTTCAGCTTCTATCCACTTTGTGACATAGTTTATGGCAACTATCAAAAAATTCCGTTGTCCTGAAGCTATTGGCAGAGGCATCAATAAATCTAGTCCTCATTGAGGAAAAGGGATTGGGCTTATGAGGGGAGTGAGTTTAGTTTCTGAAGCTCGTGGTATACTTGAGAAGACCTGACAAGTCTTGCATCGAGAGGTGAGTCTCTTGGACTCGGCTAGGATGATGGGCCAGTAGTAGCCTTGTCGAATTGCATTCTGGGCTAGGATTCTCGCTTATGGATGATTCCTGCAAGTTCCATCATGGATCTCCTTCAGAACATAACTGGCCTCTACCGGCTGGAGACATCGAAGATAGAGCCTAACATTATTGTAGGAGTATGAGATTCGATAAAGCTGGTTATCGATCATGAGATATCTTTGAGTATTCCTTTGTAGACTCATTGCTTCAAAAGCATTCTTTGGTGAGGCGCCCCTTGTTAGATACTGGATGAGTGGATCAATCCAACAAGGTTCTACTGGTACTTCGGTTTGCATGATTGAGTTGTTGGGAGCTTTCATGATGCTAGGATTCTAGAGGGTGTCCGTATATATGAGTCCTCGACTATTCCCTGAGTTGGATTATCCGAGCTTGGTAATGTGTCCGCCTGAGCATTGAGGGCGCGGGGGACTTGGGCGATTCTGAAATCTTTGAAATTGCTCAAAAGCTCTTTGATCGCCTTCAAATACTGGATCATTCCTGAGTCTTTGGTTTCATGATCCCTCTTACTTGGCAGACGACAAGTTTGGAGTTGGCCAAGATGTAGATGAGCTCAGCATTGACAGCTAGGGCGGCTTGGAGTCCTGTCAAGAGGGCTTCATACTCGGACTCGTTATTTGAGGTTTAAAACTCAAAGGCGATGGGGTATTCATGCGTGGACCCATCGGGTCTGCGTACCACCACTTCAGCTCCGCTGCCTCCTCCAGAGGATCCGTCCACTTTCAGTAACCACCATGAGGAGAACTTAGGCAAATCATGTTTTGGAGGACTGCGTTTCCGAGAAGCGCCTTGGCCGCCTTGTTGGCCGATGAGCTTGTGGGAGGATTGGTATAAGTGGGGACGGATTGTCGTTTGTTGCAGATGACTCTAGTAAGAAGTCGGCCAGAGCTTGAGCTTTTATGGTCGTTCCGGGCTCGAATTGTACATCATATTCACTGAGCTTGACTGACCAGTTGATCATTCTTCCTGAAGTGGTAGGGCTCCTGAGTGCTTTCTTCAAGGGCAGGTTAGTCCGCATCACTATGCTATGAGCTTGAAAGTAGGGGCGAAGCCTCCTCGCTGTGATTATGAGAGTGAATGAGGTCTTCTCGATCAGGGTGTAGTTGAGTTATGTCGCCTTCAAGATCTGGCTGACATAGTATATCGGCTTTTGTGCATTATATTCCTCTTGAATCAAGACAGAGCTTACTGCTTCTTGTGAAATTGCCAAATAGAGGTATAAGGTTTCTCTTTCTCTGAGGCGGCTCAATAGAGGCTAGGTGCTTAAATATCTCTTGAGATCATTGAATGCCTCACTGCACTCTGCCGTCCAGTCGATGCCTTCAATTTCTTGCTTCCTCTCAAAGTCTTGAAGAATGGAAAGCTTCTCTTAGCAGATTTTGAAAGCAAGCGACCCAATGCCGCTATCTTGCCATTCAAGTTTTGGACGTCCTTCAAGGTACGAGGCTCAGACATCTGCTCTATGGCGGTTATTTTCTTGAGGTTGATTTTAATGCCTCGTTAGGTAATCATAAACCTAAGGAATTTGCCTGATTGCACACCTAAAGCACATTTGGGCGGGTTGAGCTTCATGCGGAAGCGTAAAGAGGATAGAGAAAGTTTCTTCAAGATCTGATACGTGAGACGACGCCTGCATTGATTTCATAAGAATGTCGTCCACATAGGCCTCCAAATTACAGCCAATCTGATGCTTGAATATCTTGTTGACCAATATTTGATTAGTGGCCCCTGCATTCTTAAGACCGAAGGACATAACCTTGTAGCAGTAGGTCCCTTGGTCTGTGATCAATGAAGTCTTCTCTATTGGTAGGGTCTTCACAACTCCTTTTCCTTTTATTAAGAGCAAATAGCATGATCTGGCCTCTCGCTGGTTGCTTCTTACAAATCCGGCTCTTCGGGAACTTTATCATTTGGTGGTATGTGGACGAGACCGCCTAAAGGTTATTCAAGGAAATTCTTCCGAGAATAACGTTGTAAGTGGACTTCACGTCTATCACTACAAATTGAGTTTGAACAGTGGACTGCCGAGGATATTCGCTGAGCACTAAGGGAGAGTAATCAACCCTTCTAATAGGAGCGAGTGTCCTGTGAACCCAATGAAGAGACCTCAATAAGGTTGCAATTCACTTGTCAATGCCCATCTGATTGAAGGCGCTCATGAACAGGATGTCGGTGGAGCTCCCAGTATTGACCAAGATTCTTTTGACTTGAAAGCCATTAATCTCGGTCGAAATAATGAGGATCATCATGAGGCGTTTCTATGCTTTTCAGATTAGCGTTGTTGAAGGAAATACATTGATCTGTCCTTGGTCTCTTCTCACATAGGTTGATATCCAACGCTCATCGAGCATATTTCTTTCGAGCATTAAATTTCTCCTGCTACTGGACCGCTGCTGATAGTGTTGATGACGCCTCGGCTACCTGACTCTTTCAGATGTTTGTCTTGCTGGGGGCAGGGCGATCTCGATCAGGACCTTCTTCGTGACTTCTCTAGAGCGGGCTCTCCTTTGTTTTGCCGAGAAATGAGTTTCTTTAGAAACCCCTTCTGTATCAAATCTTCGATATCCCTCTGGAGGATTCTGCAGTCATCAGTGCAATGACCGTGATCCCTGTGATACCAGCAATAGTGCTTTGTATCCCTGAATCGGGGATCCGATTTCATGCGGGGAGGAGTGGAATTGAGGTATCCTTCTTTTTGAACCAAGTAGAGAGCTTGCGATAGAGTGGTGTTGAGAGAAGTGAGGGCCGGCCTCTTGGTCGATTCTTTCTTCTGGTCTCTCTTGTCGGCTCAACTCGACTTGGTGTCGGCTCTAGGGGGATCATTCTTTATCTTCTGTTTTGGAGAGGGCTTGGCTTCTACCGCTGCTGCCGCTACTACGGCTTCTCTGGCTGCCTTCTTGTAGGCTCGGGCATCTTTCGCGTCCATGTATTCTCGAGCTCTGGCCCTTACTGCTCATAGTTGGTGACATGGTCTACGATGATCGAGTCGGACATCTTGTCATCCTCTAATCCTGCCGAGATCACAGCCATCGCGACTATGTTGTCAGGGTCGTTAACTTTCAGTTTTTTAGCTTGGAATCTCTTGAAGTAGTCCCTGAGACTTCTAGATTTCTGTCTCATCTGCAGTAGGACATGGGAGGGCTTCTTTTGCTCGTACTCGGCCAAAAAAGGATGTACAGATTTTAGTTTGAGCTGCTCAAAGCTATGGATGAACTTTTTGTCCAGAGAGTTCCACCACATCTTAGCGCTTCCTGTCAAGGTTATAGAAAAGGCTCTACAGATTGGCTCGGGTACCTGCTACATGCTCATCAGATCATAAAAAAAGTGCATATGATTTGCCAAATCTCCCTTGCCTCTATACTTCTCAATATGCGGCATCTGGAACTTGGTATACGGGGCTTTCATGATCCAGTTGGCGAGTAGAGTGTTCTCTTCGATGGTGTCTGCCACAGTGTTAAAACGTCCGGTTGTAACCGGACGCAATATTAGTGGTGGAAGGACCTGGAGTAGCGTGAGGGTGTCGGGGGCTGCGCGATGATGTCCATGTGGTGCGCTTATGGCCGTCGTGGCTGAAGCTGGGGCTTTCCCCCGTCGCCTCCATGTACTGTTGTGGTTGCCGAGGAGTGGTGAAACGAGTTTGCTGGCGAAGCGAGGGAGAGGTGTACTCAGCATAATCCTCCTTTGTTCTTTGCTCAGCCTGACCTGCAGGGGCAGGAGGAGGAACGAACACTTGATCTGCAGGAAGAGCAAACGACGGAGAAGGCTGCTGGTGAGGAATCCGTCTAAGGAGTTCGTTCGTGAAGGAAGCAAACTGTTGCTGAAGAAATTGAGAAATTCTTCAGGCAGATTCCTCCAGTTGGGCTTGAGTGACAGCCCATTTGGGTTTCTTCAATGTATGGAACGGAGGATCGGCCTGGATGATCGGAACCAGCCATCTTGTGCAAAGAAGATAAAGAGGCCCCACGGTGGGCGCTAAATTATTGATGTCAATTATTAAATAGGGGCTTAATTGTGGAGTTATTAGTGTATTAGTGTTCCTTAATCTTCTTTAGACGGTTGCTGAGCCGAGAATCCATTCTTACACATAAACAACACATGCGAGGATCAGAGTTAGGATAAGAGTTAGGATATCCGGTGATTCCTTCGACGATCAAATCAGTAACATGCTTGCGTGGAGAAGTAGGGTTAAAATGTGTTTAGTAGCAAGAAATTGCTTACCTATGTACAGCAGATAGTGCCCCTATTTATAGCAAGTCCAGAGGGGCAGTTATGTAACTTTGCCAAGTAGGCAGCTCAATCGACAGATACTTTACAGGTGTCGGCTGCAGAGGGGATGAGTCACTTATGTGTTTAATGTGATGGTGACGAGAAATGCACGGTGCTGACGAGGTCCGATGAGTCATTAATACTTTTGGGGCTCGAGTAATGATGGCTTTGATTGCGCATTCAATGTGATGTTGATTGACTTTGATAAGGGATTCCGGGACAAACCGCCTCTCAACTCGGCTATGTAAGAGGGTCGACGAATGACGCATTTCGTCTCGGTCCTGCAAGCGGGCCAATAAGTACCGCCTTTTTATTCGGCCATATTGGAATCAAAAGTTCTCGACCCGGCTTCGTAGGGTGTAGAGGAGTAGGGTCGACTCAAGTAGTGGCTCCGAGTGAGGACGCTTTTCGACACGGCCCTCCTTAGGAACGGTAGTGGCGGTGTTGCTCGAGTCGTCCTGCCTAGGGTGAAGTCGATCCGATGCTTAGCTAGTATGGACACGTGTCTGCTCCTGGGGGAGGATTAATACTTAAGTCATTTCTGTGTAGTAACAAATACCAATCAAAGAACAAAGATGATTGCTCATGATTCCTTTAGTGGCTAAGCTATCTTCAGCAGTTAGCTTTTTCCTCAAAGCTAGCCAACAGAAGACTTTAACTTTCAAAGGAATTTGAATTTCCAAAATATTCACACAGCTCCATCAATCAAAAAATGATAAAAGGATCTCACTGAGAAAACATGAGATTTCTCCCATCCCCAAGTTCTTATATCTTCTCCCTCAAGGTTTTCATGGCTCTCAATCAAGTGTGTCAGGTTCTAATGTGATAAAGCAAGCCTCCCTGTTAACTGTATTTGAAAAGGAATTCTCCAAACCAAATGCCCATTTCCATAGCATCTTAAAGAAAAAATAGTGGACCATTGATCGATAACTAAATCAAAAAGATCAGGAAACTCATTAGCTAAAGAAACTTCACCTATCTATTTGTCTTTCCAAAACCAAGTTTTCTTCCCATTGCCAAATTCGACCTGAGTGCTGCAAATAAAGTACTCTCTTGTATTCAAAATGTGTTCCTAGAACTTAGAAAGGTATCTATCAGGGCAAACACAATTCAATTTTTCTACATCAAAGTAATACTTATCACACAGAATATCTTTCCACAGCACTTGGTTATTATCTAACTACCTCAACAACCATTTTCCCAACAGGGCTAAGTTCATAGTTTTTAAGTCCAACACACGTAAACCCCCCTGGTACTTAGGTTTGCAAACCTCTCCCCACTTCACCAAATTTGAAGCACTTTTAACAGAATCTAAACCAGTCCAAAAAAACCTCCTTCTGATTTTATCAATCCTATTAGTAACCCACTGGGGAAATCAGTAAAAGGACATCCAAAATAGAGGCATTGAAGATAAAACAACATTCACTAAGGTTAACCTGCCCCCTCTGGACAAGCACCTCCCTTTCCCGTTGTAAGCCTCTTCTCAAATTTTTCATTAAGAGATAACCAATCCTCTTTCAAGAGTTTCCCAGGTCTAAGCAAAAAAACCGAGATAAGAAACTGGAAAAGCACCTTCTTTACAATTCATAGCACTAGGAATTTGTTTCTGAAGCTCACAGTTATTTCTCCAAAAGAATGTCTTAGCTTTTTTGAAAGTTTATTTTAAGACCAGAAAGAAGTTCATAGCCATAAAGCAACAATTTAAGAACAGCCAAACTCTTATCATTCACCTTGTAGAAAATGAGTCTATCATCAGCATACTGCAAATTTAGAACTCTAGTAGAGGATCTTCTAGTTCCTAGTCCTTGAATAAGCATCATCAGAAGCTAACTTTATCTTCACAGAAAAGGCATCAACAGCTTAAAACACAAAGAGGAGACAAAGGGTCTCATTGTCCAACTCCTCTTTTGGAGACTATCCATCTACTAGGAGTGCCATTGAGAACAATAGCAGGCTTTCCCCCACACAGAATAGCTCTAATCCATCGAAGCCATCTAGGGCCAAAACCCTTGGCTTTCAACATTTCTAAGATAAAATTCCAGTCTAAGAGATCATAAGCTTTTGTAAAATCAAGCTCAAGTATGATGCCCCCTCTTTCCTTAATTTGAAAGCACTCAGCGATAATCTCCTGAGCAGTCACTACCCCGTCCATAAGAAATCTATCATTTATAAATCCTGTTTGAACAGGATCAGTAAGACTGATCAATTTCTCATTGAACCTCCTAGTAAGCACTTTTGTAATGATCTTATACACTACATTCAAAAGGCTAGTAGGTCTGAAGTCATCTAGACGTTTATAATCTTTTTTTTTTTTTGGGAATCAACACAATATGAGCATAATTAAGTCTAGCCCTAAAGTGCCATGTTAGAATTCAATAAAAAGTCTCAAAAGATCATATTGAACTGCATCCCAAAATTCTTGAAAGAAGCCCAGGTGATTTATCATCATTCATGGTGAAAACAGCCTATGTAATTTCTGTCAATGAAAAGGGTTGTTCTAAAGAATTAGAATCCCACACAGAATTTGGGAACAACTCTCCCAATCTACCCTAATTCTCTCATCAAGCCTCTATTCATGCATGTTTCGTCGAGCCATCACCCTGAAGTGCTCCAATTATATTCCTACTACTACGTGGCATCACATATAGGTCATTTAGAAATGGTCATCCTATTTTCTTCAATCATTGTGCTATTCCCGATCCTTTCGAGTGATTCTCCCTTAGGTTCTCAAATGAATATCTTTTGGCTTGTCCATAATGGCGGTCCTCTGACCGCTTATGAGTTCAACCATTATATTGCTCGTCTAGCTCAACATGCTCAATACTGGTAGGCTTGTTTTCTGGATGTCATATTACTTAGTTGCCTACATTTTGGCCATAAAAAAACATAGATTGTCTGGCTTTCATGTATTTCCTTCATCTTCGTTTGTGTAAATTTTCTCTTCAACTTCAGATGTAATTTGGAGTCACACGATAGTCTAGACCTTCCCAATTTTTGCTGGCATGCTATGATCATGTGGATTGTAATTAGTCCAAGATTATGTTAAACTTGTATCAGAACTTTTTGATCAATTTATTTTGATGCTTGAATAATTTAGCACTTGTCATCTGTCATCACGGATACAAATAAAGGCATCTTGTTCATCGGGGTTTTGTTTTTGTTTTTTGCTTATTTTCAACTTATACATATCGTGCCTGTGCGTGCGTGCATACTTGCACAGACGTGTGTGTCATGTACTCTCTGTGCATTAATATGACTGTTCAATATCTTATTCATCTAAATTTAATGCATTTTCTTGCAATCGAAGGACTTGTGTGGTATCAGGTTCTCTTGAATTATTATCTTCATAGGGCATTCTTTCTAATTCATTATGAACTAAAGTAACAAACTACTGACCATGTAAAGGAATAGGTTTATTCATGTTACTTTAAATGAATATGCAGTGTCCATTTGTCTTTCTATGGGAATAGTGTATGTTCAAACCATGTACTATATGATCAAATGGTGACAAATAAACTATGTATGAACTTTAAGTGATTCTTTAAAAATCATAGCTCCTTTGCATCCCCATTGTATTGATTTGTACTGAACTCCCTCTAACTATATATGAAAACCATATATATTTATCTACATGCAATATGATTATTAAGAATAGTTTCTATCTGGTGCAACTTCTATGATTCTTATGTCAGCATGTGTTTCTTTCCTCTTGTCATGGGACAATGTTGTCTCTTATTCTGAACAGGATCAAGGTATCTTTCAATAAATTTTCGGTAGCTAGTAACTCTATCTTGTATTATATGTATTCTTTTTGAGACCTTAAAGCCTCAGGCTCATTTTGATGTTCGACATGCGACCCTTAGACAATATCCAATCATCAAACTGCATTCATCAAGTATAAAGAAAGATTACCTTTATTTAAATTAAGAAGAGTAATTTTATGTTACTTTTTTAATTTATTAATTTTATGCACTTGTTCGGTGCATTCAGACATTGGCATTTTACACACATTTTTTTTAAAAAAGTTACCATATCATATAGAGTAAGGTTTCGGTGTGAAAGTTTAGTATCCAGCGTGCATTTACATGTTTTTAAATTGCATGATAAATACTATGATTTCAGTCGGCTCAGAGCTAAATATCATTTCTTGTGGCTAATGCAGGTCCTGCTTTTCTGAACATGCTAACCATCAATTGATGTCATGTTTCTCTTACTTATTTGTAACCCACAGTCTAGTCACAAATATATGCTGTAAAACCAATTCGCATAGGCAAGCTGGTTTCATTTTCTTTTTTCAGTTTATTTTTGATCTAGTGTTGTCTGGTCTTCTGATGTTAGGTTCTTTATACCTTTGCAACTAGTTTGTGATTGTTTTGACCATGTTGGTAAATGCTTCATAAAGATATAGACTAGTATAGACACTTAATTAGCTTTACATTTACGAGGTGTGGCACTTATTAACTTTAAATTGACCTGTATCCATCTGTCTTGTACCTGTCAAGAAGCAAAGCACCGGGATTCTGTAAAAGCTACACACTAAAGATGGGTTCTTTGCCTATCATTTCATTTTTTTTATATATATGCACACTTCCTATGTCCTTGATCCCTAGTAATGAGTATGGTTGTATTAGAATCTATAGAATTGTTTAGGACAAAAACTTCAACGTGCACGGAGCTAACTTGCGTTCATTTTATCTTTGTAGAACTACCAATAGATTATACACCCCATATTCTTTGCTAGACCTCTATAAGATCACTACATGTTAGTGTTTTCAGAAGTATTTTATTATGACCATGAGGCTGAAGCAGTGTACTATTAAAAAAAGGCAGTTCTTATGAGATAAGGACCTAGTCAACAGGCCTGCATAAACAAAAGTCGGTATCCTTGGGAAAGAGAGGAAGGAATCGCCCTTAATTTTACCTATCATTTTAGGATCAATCATATCCTAGTCTTTCTATATATGAAAGCACATTTTAATTTCTGCTGCTCAAGTGTATGGAAAACTTTCTAGTGTGGCAGTTCCATTTTAGTACACGCATATGGCATTTGGGCAGGTTAAATGAGACTGGGTTTGTGTTTGTCTATGGAAATTGTGAGCTACTACCTTTCTGTTTTGTTTCTATCATTTACTATTGAAGTGTATTCTTCTTCTTCTTCTTGTGCAGGTGAAGCAATTAACTAACAACATACAATATATACTAGATACCGTGCGGTTGTCAACACTGGTGGAAGTACATGTAAGCATCTTTTAGTTGTTTTTTTTCTTTTATCTTTTTGGCCTTTTTTGTATCATCTATTGTGGTTTGAAGATTGCGTAAGGATGACCCCTAATTTTTCTTTTCTTTATTAACGTGCTTTGTTGCAGGATGATAAGATTAGGAGACGCACCGATTGGAAGAACTGGTTGCTGGTTCCATCTTCGAGTACTCATGGTTCCCCATCTGGTAAAAGTATTGATGATGTGGCTAAGCACCTACAGAATGTCACTCTAGAGGGCAATTCCACTGCCCACAGTGTGAGAGGAACAATTCATGCAGATAATATATTTCTTACGAGATCAGCATCTGGAAACCTCAACAACCAATTTTATCCGAGCAGTGATGGGAGTGGCAGTGACGAGAGTGGGCAGTTCAGTGTGTTCACTGGTTCAGAGAAATCGGCTTCTGCTAGAAGCTTAACAAGGAGTGATACTTTATAAGAGCGGTGAGTGTTGCATCGCTCTTCTGTCGGACATATTTGGCATCAGCTAAGTTCTGAGAAAACTATATGTATATGATTTGAGTTATCGTGAAGTTTGTATAGTTTGGACGGGGGACCTTGTTAATGTGGTCATAGAGGGTGTTACTGCACTGTTTTTTAATTCTCTCTCTCTCTCTCTCTCTCTCTCTCTCTCTCTCTCTCACTCGAACCTTCAATTTGGGAGGGTCGTGAAACTGTTGCTAGAATTATATGAAAACTTGATTACTTTTTTGTTTTGTTTTTGCGTGCACTTCTATATTACTGGATTTGTCCACCTTTTGGTCTTGAATTACAGATGTGCACATTATTTGGAAATGCGGTTGTTGCATATCTTTTACTGAATGGCATGATATTTATGTCCTAGCTGCTTTATTATTTAGTTGTTGGATTTTTTATTTATTTATTTTTTGAATAATGCTAATTGTTGCTTTGTAACTGCTCAATGCTGTTATTGCAAGTTCTCATGTTAGTATTGCGTCGAAACTCCAAATTAGTCTATGAAAAGCAAAATATTTTGTGTAGATATGACTTGAATTCTCAGAAGTATCATTATTTGGTGTCCAGAATCTCATGGGATGGGTATTTTCATGAATATCTGAGCGAATGCAAGGATTCTATGTTCTGGTGGCTTCTGTTGTTCTAGAGGTGTCTCTTACCGAACTCATGTGATGTAGCACTTAGTGCAATAAATCATTTGACTTAATCTACTGTCAAAATTAGTTAGCTAATTTTGCAATTGAATCCCTTCATTTACTATATATATTCTCTATAACCGTACTCATTTTTCTATGTAGGACTTCATCTTCGGGTGTCACAATTGCTCAATTCCAACAAACTATTGCTATGAGATTTCTCTTCCCCTTTCTATTCAGTTGGTTCAGATTAAGCTACATATTGCCATATGAGAGAATGCCCACATGAGACAAAAGTACTCATTGTTCTCAAAATGAGTTAATGAGAAATAAACTACTAGTAGTAAAATCAAACATATTAATCTCAAAATGAGTTACTGAGAGATAAACTACAAATGGTAAAATTAATTCTATTAGTCACACAGGATGATGTAAATCTAATCACATCTATATTTTAGTAGTTCATTTTGTTAAATTAAGCGTTGGTCATCCAATATCCCTTCTAAATAATTTTACAATACAAAGATTATATAACAAATTTCTTCTGAAAATTAGACAATGTGATGTGAAATAAATGCTTAATTATGCATGTGGCCTTTTGGGATCCACTATGAAAGAAGGAACTCTATTCTTTATTAATGTTGGATTTCGGATATAATCTCAAGAAATAAAATTGCAAGGGGGTTTTTTTTTTTTTTTTTTTTTGGTGGGGGTGGGGGTTTGGTGTGGTGTTTTGGCGTTTCTCTCTCCTGAATGGACTACTCAACCATTTCAAAACTAACAGTTTTCCTTCTGGAGACAAGACTTGTCTACTGACCGAAGATTTTGATTCTTCTTCACATTTATGCCATCATTTTCGCAGTCTATATATGCACACAATGTGATCAAGAGTAGAAAAATAACTCCACAATTTAAGCCCGTGCGCTGCCGTATATAGCAAACTTCGCCTCTCTCATGTAGATACGTACGTTTACATATGCAGTTATGTACACTTTATCATGTCAAATACCCCTTTAAGTGTTTAGAATTTAATTATGCAAAATCTTTTTTTGATGGCAGATCTGAGCGCACACCATGCTCGATCAACTTGCCGCGGAAATAGTTGTGTCCAGCTGTCAAAAGAAAACTCTGCCGCAATTGTTGCACACAAACCTACTTTTCAGGGTGAACTACTTTATATATACTGGTTTGTACTGAAATTAGGCTAAATGGCACTTAAAATGCCCTATTGTTTCATCATCTTTGCACTTAAATACCCTAAGTTATAAAAAGTAACACTTTGATACCCAAAGTTGTAAAAACGACACTTTAATATCCTAAGTTGTGAGACACTGACATTTAAATATCCTATTGTTTCATCACATTTACACTTAAATATTCTAAGTTTTAAAAATTAGCACTTTAATACCACAAATTGTAAGAATGTAGCACTTTAAAGCCCTAAGTTGTAAGGAAATCACACTTTGATACTTTCTGCTAGTTGTCAAGATAATTTTCTATGAATATTCCCATGAAAACTAACAAAAGGTACTAATGCGTCAATTTTTTACAACTTAAGATGTTGAAATGTTATATTTTACAACTTAGGGTATTTAAATGTAAAGGTGATGAAACAATAGGGTATTTAAGTGACATGTAGCCCTGAAATTAATCAGATAGATCGCTCTATGGGTGTATGAGTTCCAATATAATGTTCTACATTCAAGTTTTGAAATTGATATTTACTATCTACAACATTAACTTGAGCAACAAAGAGTATTTACTCGGGACCAAGCCTCCGCCCTCTTAACGCTCTTCCTATGTATTGAGTGCGGGTTGTGATTTTGGAATTAAAATTGTGGGATGTCAATTTTAGAAGCTGCCAATTTCTGTCAAAACTTCAAATTCTCTGAGATCTCTTCACTGTGAAATTGAGGACAACTTTGAATACCAAGCGGAACAAGATTAGAATTATTCCTTGTTTGACAAATAACCGAACCAAGAGCTAGTTTTGTTAGGCCATTTTTAGTCCAACAGCGGAGCCTTGATCGTGTCAAATCTCCCTAGTCCAAATCTATTCATGGATTACTCCTCAAGTTGCCAGGGAATCAGACCCTAATTATTCTTTTGAGTTTTAATTGTGGAAAATCAAATTACTCCGTGCCAATTACTCTTGTTTTAATTAGAAGAAGAAAAAAGAAGAAAAATCTAGATATATCACTATGTATTTCATGCCATCGGCAAGAACCTCTCAATTTAATTAAGGTTTTTTTCGCATATATACCTCTCAAATCGTTTATATTTGCATAATTATCCTCCAAATCTTAATATTTATAAAATTACCCCTCAATTATCTAACATTGAGTTTTTCTATCCCTCCTACTTAACTGTTTTAGTTTCCAAACGGGAAAATAAGGCAAACAAATTAAAAGTTATTGGAAATGGTGACATTTCTCTATTTAAAAACCATTGTTAAATTTAGGGATAGAAAAACCCAAAAAGAGAGAATGGGGGGTAATTTTGCAAATACAATAAATGGGGGTCAATTTACAAATATGAAAGATGTGAGGGGCATGCGTGCAAAAAAACCCTTTAATTAAAGGCTAAATATCAGAAAACTTCCCTTAACTTTGAACGACTATCAAATTAGCTTCCCATAGATTTCAAAATATCAGAATTCATCCCTTAAGTTAGGGGTTATCAGAAAATCTCTTTAAGATTTTATCAGAAATAACCCCCATAACTGGATAAATATAAGAAAATTGCGATTTTCGTATGAGTGAATAAGGCTTGGGGATATTTTTGCTAGTGAAAATTGCAGTTAACATGAGCATGTGGATTTTTTATGAAAGTTTAAACTTAAAGTAGGTCTTCTGATAACCCATACATTTTTTTTGGTTTGGGGGGGGGGGGGGGGGGGGGGGGGAAACCGAAAAAGAGGAGGT
>JBAKGM010000200.1:11107433-11118625 GCA_037177215.1 Asparagus racemosus | reverse complement strand
ATTTGGGTGGGAAATAGGGTTTGGGTACGGTTTTAATATTATTTTAAGGTGTGTGTCAGATTTTTGGGTGATTTCCGTTTATTTGGAGCGGAAATAGATTTTTACAAAATGAGCCACTTTTCTCTACTTTATAGAAATGTTTTTTATAAAGTTTTTGGGAACCAAACACACTAAAAAGAAATATAGAGAAAACTATTAATTACACTTTTGTCATTGTCAGATTTTTATGGGAAACATTTCCATAAAATGGCCCAACCAAACACCCCCTAAGAGGGTGTTTGGCAAATTGAAAGTCAATTAAAAGTGTAAAAGTCACTTTTTTTTTAAAGAAATAACTTTCATGTCCGCGTCAACATGGAAGTAAAATACAATATTTATTTGAGAAAATAAATTATTCATGAAAGTAGAAAAATAAAGATGATGTGGCAGTATAATTTTATTTATTTATTTATTTTTAAAATCACATTATACTTTGAATCACTCCCTCCATCAGGTTGGCTAGAAGTAATTTTCACTCGAAATTAATACACTTAAACCACATTATATTACATATAGTCGATGTTAATTGGATCAAATGATACCATCAGCCGTCCCACACAATGAATCTGTTCTACTAAGAACTTGACAACAAAATTGACCAAAAGCATGAGATCTTATAAACAGACCCATGGATCAAACAGTCATCAACGAAGTGAGAATAGTTAGGAAGAAGACGAGAGCGAATCATTAGAAAGAAGACGTACATGAACAGTTGCAGGCATAGAAAAGAGGCAGAGGAGAAGATAATTTAATTTGGTTGTTGCTGGCTAATAACAAATTAATAAAGCAAAAATATATTTAATAAATATAGTTTTTTGAATTATATTAGTGATCCCCGCTTTCCTCACTTTCATATGACTTCAACACATTTTTAGGGATTCTTAAAACTGCATTAAATCTGATGAGGATTCAATTTGATATTTTACTTTCACAACTATTTTCAATTAAGCACCTAAGGTGTTAAATGTATTTCACATTCTCACTTTCGTTCATATAAACAAAAACCTCCTAAAAATGGTGACGTCACATGAAAATGATAAAAATGGTAACCAAGTTTAGATAAATGATTTAACTACATTTATTAATTAATCTTATTTTGCCACGCCATCTTCACATTGCACTTTAGATAATAATTTTATTTTTCAAATAAAAACCGCATTTAACTTGCACGCTGAAACGACTGTGAAATTCGTTTTGCAAAAAAAAGTAATTTATACACTTTTATTTTACTTTCGAATTGCGAAACACCCACTTACCGTAGGCTATTTTCACACCACCAATGTTTACCCACTTTTTGATTCGATTTACCCAGTTATTAGGGGTCCAACAACCAAAGTTTTCAATAACAGTGGATGGGGAATTACGTGCTAATCTCGTTAGACGAATTTAACAGAAAACTTAAAGAAATATGGACACGAGTATCGAAGTAAAATGCAATTAAGACTTTGGGTTATAAAAGTGTCAAAATAACATTTTGGTGTTTTAAAGAGAAAAACCGGCAAGGCCCACCCATGTGAAAGTAACGCCCAGCTAAAACATTTATATTTTTTCTTTACACACACAAGTTGTATGCTAACTGTGAACCAACAATGCTTTCAAAATTGACCCAACCACACCAGTGTAATAGTTTTCCCAATATGTATCATAAATTTATCATTTACTAAAAAAAAATGATTTGCTCAAACGGTGTTTTATGATTAAGGGCCTGCACTAAATTCTCTATTGTGGGCAACAAATTTTCCCTTTGGAAATTAAAACTTTTTTTTTTTTTCTCGCATCAAGTAATTGTTAGCGTGTCCTTCCAAAAAAGTATGTACTGCAGAGACAGGCCACAACTTCCGTTGTCATTTACAATACAAAAGGCAATAACCAGCGAACCTCTTTTTATGAGAACACAGCTTAAACCGCTGGTCCAATAGAATTTACACGTTGGTTCAAAGTTGACTTGCTTCGGGCCCATTTGTGTCGGCCCAACGACGTGTCGACATCTGAAAGGGTCTGCGATCTACTATCGGCTTCCTTTTGCACAGCTTGCCGGTAGCCACGAGGCAAGGAGTTGGGAGATTAATAATTGGTAAAGTTTTTATACAAAATCGAGAGGGAGAGTTGATAATGCTCACGCAAATGTGGAATGGGTCCATAGTTACTTGAGTTGAGCTTGAATTTCAGTGCCGAGCTCTAGGGGCCTGGTTGGCAAATCAACTTCGACAAGTTTAGTGGAAATTAAATATATTGTATAATTATAACGTACTTTAACGTATTAATATTCTTATTTGTTACAAGAAAATAGAATAGCTACTTTTTTTTTTTTTTTGGGAGAGAGGATGTGTGTTTACTGTGACAATATCTGGACAACAAAACCCAAATGGATTGAAACGATGATTTGATCATGGGAAATGCTTATGTGATACTCAAGTTAGAGAGCTACAGTTGAAAAGACAAATTAGAATTTCCTTCATATGTCTGGAGTATTAAAAGGATGTTCTTACATTTACGATGATGAAGACAATATATTTTGGTCATATCTTATGATATCCCAATTTAGATCGGAATTTCTTAGAGGTTGAGGCTCCTCTCTTTTGACGGAAGGGCGATAATGTTTGTTACCCAACATTAATATGACTGGACGTGTTTGGATAGAATGTGGAGATGAGCTTTATTTCTCAGGGAGATTGAAAAATATGTTCAAAAATCTATTGCGCTAGGGCGTCTTTGGACCCGGGGCGATTAGGCCTTTGGGCTAAAACACTGCCTTAACTCTTAAACTTTATTAGAGTGAAGTTGGTTTAGTCCTTGACGGAACAAATTCCTATGTGGGTTGGCTCCAATCTTAATTTAATGAATTGAATCACATTTTCGCACAAGCCTAAACCATGGTCGCTTATGGCGGACAAAAAAGAAAAAACAGAAAGGAAAAAAAAAAGAGCATATTGAATATGTGCCAAATCCAACTATAAACAAATAATATAGTCCGCATTTCATTAAAAAAAATGCATATGTTGATTTTCGTCCCATAACATAGGATGTACATAAAAGGCATGCAATGTAGAACAGGTTCACTTATGTCAATAATGGATATTATCTCATCAACGTTCTGTTCCGTCATTTTGCCACGTCATTTTATTTTAGATTTTACATGAAAGCTGCAACACATTAATAATTTCTTACAATTCCTTCAATGGAAATAAAAAGTAGGTCTGTACCCAACAAAATAAAAAAACAAAAATAAAAAGTAGATTCGGATGCAATCAACGGTACAGATTTCCATCCCATCATTGAAAGAAACAACACCACACACTGTCCTTGCCCCAGTAATATGTTGTTGTTACCTGTGTAGGCCTTTTTCTTTTTGTGCCCAAAAACGAGTTCGAATGAATTGATATGATTTTGCTGCCACTATCTTCTGCTGGCCCTCACGTCATATAATCCCTCGCCCACACAATCCCTCATTTGTTGACCAGTAACTACAGAAGAAAACTAACATACGAGCATGTTTGGCAATATACTTATAAGTAATTTATTTAATTTATAAGTATTTTTTTACTTATAGATTAATAAGATCATGTTTGGTGAGAATTCACTTATCTACTTATTTTTAAATTATAAACAGCCAAAAAATAGTTTGAGACCGAACTTCTCAACTTATTTTCTGGCTACTTATAAGCAGTTTTACTTATTTATATCAAAAGACAATAATACCCTTCATACCTCTTTATTAATATTAGTTATTAGAAACCATAAATAATGTGATATATAAAATATAGTTTACATAAATATTTTCTTATTATAAAATAATTACTATCATAATTAATTAGTTAATTACTAAATAACTTACTGATAATTACAACACATTTAATTAGTTAACTTTTTTACTTTTAAGAATAAGTAATTATTAGTAATAATTGTTAGTTAATTAACAAATGAATTTATTCATAATTATTATTTACTTAATTATTTATATTTTCATTTTCATAATGAATTGTTACCCTTATTAATTAATCTGTTAAATAATATATGATTTAGAAATAATTATTAATTAATTATTTATTTATGTTTTTATTTTTAAGAAGAAAAAATTGTTCTTATTAATTAGTTAACTAATAGATAAAGTTATTAAAAATTACTAATTAATTACTTATTTTTATTTTTTTAGAATAAATAATTACCATTAATCATTAATTATTTAACAGCTAAACAAATTTATTAATAATTATTATTTAATGAATTACTTATAATTTCTTATTTTTAAGAATAGATAATTATTCTTATTAATTATTTAATTAATTAATAAATAAATGTATTAATGACTATTATTTAATTAATAATTTATAATTGTTTAGAATAAAACTTATTCCTATTAAATAATTATTTAATTAATAAATAAAACTATTAATAATTCTTAATTCAATTAATATGAAATTGACTAATTAATATCGTTATTAGTCATTAATAACAAAAATTAGTGAAATATATAAAAATATTTGTTTTAAATATATTTAATATTATGAAATAATTATTTTTTATTAATTAATTAATAGTTTTACTAATAATAATTTTGTATTAATATAAATTAATTAATTAGTTCCAATATTAGTAATTAGTAATCATAATTATGTGAAATAATTATTTTTTATTATTTACTTAGTGTATTAACTAAAAAACTTTATTAATAGATATTATTTGATTATATATAAGTAATTAATTAGCCAAATATGAGATTTAACAAAACGACCTTTTTGATTATTTGACAACTATCACAATCTTATAAGTTATTGGTTTACCAAACAAATAATTATACACATATCCTTATAAGTTAAGGATTTTACCAAAAATTTTACTTTTTTTAACATCCTTATAAGGTGTTTTAAAAATAAGTAATACGGAACTTATAAGGTAACAAAAAATAAGTAGTAGCGAAACATGCTCTTATATAAGAGGTTTTTCGATATTAGTCCCTTAGCTCACTAGTATTTTGATATCAGTCCCTTAAGTCTGCATATTTTGATATTAGTTCCACAAATTACTAAAATATGTTAATATTAGTTTATATGGTTAGTTGCAATTTTTAATGCATGAGTATATTATATTATTTGTAACTTTTATAGGGAATGAACAGTTATACCCTCTCTCATATTATCTAAACCCACGTAATATTAACACACTCAAATCGTGCTCGTTTCACAATCCCACCACCCGTTAACAAACCTAACCCGTTCACAGAGAAACCCGTTAACAAAGTGAACCTATTCACTGAGAGAGAGAGAGAGAGAGAGAGAGAGAGAGAGAGAGAGAGAGAGAGAGAGAGAATGTGTGTGTCTATGGTTGGGCGTGGGTTGAGTCGACCCTAGAGCTGACCCGTCCTAGCCCGTCATGGGTCACGATCAGTAGTGGGCTAGGCTGGATCCGTCCCATGATATACCCGGGTCACGGACCTGGCTGGATCTAGCCCGAGACCCGGGGTTAGAAAAGTAGACTCGGCCCACTCCCCACCCAACCCACCTGGTCTATGATATATTTTTTTGTTAAGCTAGCTGTTCGTTTAGCCCTTTGGGTCTGCAGCTAGTTACTAATAAAGCCAAAAGGTCATAGGTCTTCGGCTCATGGGACTTTTGGCACATTGAGAAACAAAACAGCGATCTTTAAGCCCGCTGCTGTCTAATTGGAAGGATTAAAAAGTTTAATACTAGCTTAAAGCAAGTTTAAATTACTAAAATATAAATTAGAAATAATTTTATAATTGTAAATACAAGTTTAATAAAATTAAAAAGGCAAAAAAAAGTTGGATGAAAAACCCATGGGCCCGCCGGCGACCCACGACCCGGCCCACACCTAGGCGGGCCGTGGGCCGTGCTGGGTCTAGTCCTAGACCCGAGATCATAGAAATAGGGCTGGCCCACTCTAACCCGGCCTGGCCTACGCCCACCCATATGTGTGACACGGTTTGGGGATGTAGTGAGAGAGAGAGAGAGAGAGAGAGAGAGAGAGAGAGAGAGAGAGAGAGAGAGAGAGAGAGAGAGAGAGAGAGAGAGAGAATCACGGTTTGGGGTTTTAGTAAAATAATGGGGGTATTCTGGTGAATATGTTAGTCTAAACCTAGCTATGGTTAGGGATTTTGGGCAGAAAAGTTAATAGAGAGACTAATATCAACATACTTATGTAATTTGGGGTACTAGTAGCAAAATTTGAAGATTTGAGCTCTAATATCAAAAAGTAATTTAAGGAACTAACTAACATTGAAAAACCCCTTATACAATTATTATATAGGTTATTTTCTTGCCCAAGAAATACCCAAAAAGTTTTTTCAATTCCCCCAAAGTTATAGAAAATTTAACCTTGTAGCTCTCTTTAAGTCATTTTAGATCATCAAAGATAAATTGTTTTCCTAAAATAAAAGTTAAAAATTTTGAAATTTCTGAGTATTTATAGGAAAAAAGAACTTTTTGGTTTCAAAATTAAAAATTGTTTGAACTTTAGGGTATTTAAGTGCAAAATGCGCTTAGCATTGATTTAAAACTTTCTTTGCATTGGTTTCTTTACAAAAAAACTTAAAATCTCTACTTCATCCTTCATATCCACATCATATTCCAAATCTAATGAAATAGTTTGAATTGATATGATATTCTATAATTACGTTACTATTTTGATGATAACAATCATTTCTTCATTTTTCAATGGTCAGAAAGGGAAAAAAGAAACACCTTGTCTTTTCTTCAAGGATATCCGGTCTCTAGCCTCCTAATAGGATTGAAGCCATCTACTACTAACAATTTTCTTTCGAACAGAGGGGACATTGAGCAAGATGCATGCATTTACGAAAACATCAGCATCATTTTCTTTTCTTTTCTAGTTGAAGAAAACGCAATAGAAAAAGCTCTTATTATATCTTTTTCTTTTCTTTTCTATTCTTTTCTTTTCTTTTATTAATCTTTTTTATTTTTTGATAGTGGGCTCTTAGTCTCCATCATTATGCTGGTACGGGACTATAGGGTTGTCCCGCAAGGACCTGCCTTCTTCCAATTTCCAACGTCGTATTGACGTTCACAGCTCCTTAAATTAAATTCACCCACAAATGTTAGGCCCACTGAACTCAGACTATCTTGGCCTTTTCCTCTACCTAACCGGAGTAACTAAATTGCCTTCGATAAATAGTTTTTGGAGGGGAAGATAGAGTGAGGTAATGGACAACTTAAAATAAATGAACTAGAAATTAGAAGAGTAATGATATCCTCAAAATTGGAGGGATACAAAAGCAGAAACAGAAAAAAAACTACAAAGCGATATATATTTTCTCTCTTTTCCTCCAACCAAACAAAAAACACGTTCGCTACATATCATTATGTTATAAAGAATAACAGCTGACTCGCTCTGAATCCAACCCGCTATTGGCGAGCATGGATCAAGCTACCTGGGTACGGGTTGACCCGACTTACCCAGTTTTAATCCAGTTTAATTTACAGGTTGACCCAATATGTTTAGTAATCGAATTATTTGCATACAATCGCTCAAGTTGCATTAACACAATAGATAAGATGAAATATAATTGGTCAATTTCAATTATTAAAAAAAATTCTACTTTTGTACACTCTTTGCTTAAAGAAGAAAATAGTGAACACATGCAACATCGACAAATTAAGAGTGTACAGTTAGTTGTAATTAGAGTTGGTTCCGATAATGAAGGTGGTAAACACACATTATACAAAACATCAGATTAACATTGACTCAAGTAACGTTGGCAACATAAATGTATATTCCTTCAACAGTTACATACAAATTTCGAGATGAATACGAAGAACAAAATTCAAGCTTGCTATACAGCCGTAAGCTTTTTCAGAAATCGCTGGTTCATGTCCTAACCGAGACTGCGAAAGCTCAACAATCAAGAGGAACCCACAATTTACTTGAAAGTAAGTGCGTCTCTAATTCACCTAACTTATGTCAGCATATATTTGAAGGCTAATTGTTAGGTAATGTCTTGAATCAGTTGATCCCGTAACTCAAGGTTAGTGAACGTAAATAACAAGACAGGGTAGCTAATATAATATAGCAGTTGGTTTCCTCCAAAGGAAGCAAGGAACTTCATTTTTTTATAGTTAAGTTGCATGCAACTCTAGTTTCAGCATATAAAGCTTTTCACTTTGTTTCTGCATTCACCTGTAGTATAATCTTTAACCAAATACATGTTGTATGTTTTTGTAGCTGGTACCGTGTTGCAGGGTGTCAATAATATTGATGAAAACATCAGAAATCAATATCAGCAAACGCTAAATATAAGCTCCGACTTACTTCGTCAAACCAAATAACAAAACCAACCAACGCATAATATATGAATCCCTGACTACAGTTTATTTGCTACACTGTGCATCAGAAAGATCGAGCATCAGAAACAAAACAACTTTGATTTTGAGCCACACAAGCAACAAAGGAAAAAACAAAGAATCCTGATGAACCAGCGAAATTTCATAGCCATAAATTCCTAAAAACTGTTTCAATGCTTCCTCGAGGTCGACAGAGTTATGACACATGATTTGGCCCCCCTCAGCACACTGATATTTTCATTTCAACCCGCCTACAGCCCTTTTGAGACGAGAAATACAAATAAGACTCAGTTTGATGGTTCACCATACCTCAGCCGGAGGAGAACTTCACTGACAATCACTTGCACAGAAAAACTACAGTACATATTGAGCTTCAGATAGTGAAGAAGACAAAATACGCATCAACTTCTTCAAAATCCAGGTGCATAATAAGATGAGAACCAAATCATCAACTCTTCAGTTAGCTCCATTTCCCTCCTCATGGCCTCACAGTTGATAGAAAGACGACAAAGAGGGCAAGTACTCCGACACAAAATCAGCCACTTATCGACACACTCCCTATGAAACAAATGGCAACAAGGTAGCTTCCTAGTGTCGCTCCCCTCTACCAAACTCGATAAGCAAACACAACACTCTAATTCTCCATCTTCTGCTGAATTTAGCTTTGACTTTGCCACCAAAATGACTTCCTTGAGGTCTTTGATCTTCAAGCTAAGTATCTGGGAAACAAAAGCAATGAAGTTGCTCATGGTTTGAGATGTTAGCTTATGATCAAGAACTAGAAAGACTTAGATTAATAAGAGTGTTTTTCAAAGGGTTGAGTGGTCAGTTTTTACCCAAAAGCAGTTGCTTAGTTCTCACACAATTTGTTAGTTGGTCGAAAATACTATGTGGGTTGAGGGATCAACATTGGAAGAGGTTGCACCAAAACAAAGGAGACTTGTCTTCAGCAATAAGATTAAAAAAGACCCTAAACTAAAGGGATTGAAACTACATTAACGTGTTGTAATCCATGCAAGGCTTTGTTTGGGATCATGTGATACACTTTTCATAGTAGAAAAGGACTGGTAAACTCTATGGACTGTGCATAAGAGCTCTAGCAAAGTATTTGCACTTTTTGCACCTAATAATACCCTTATAAAATTTGGTAATTTGTTTCTAACAAAATATAGTATAATGATCCGCGAGAATTTTGATCTATGTATCATGCAAAGAAAGAGATATGCACCAAATATGTTGTCCTCATGCAGTTACTTTCAGCATAGAAAATGAGAACAACTTTGAAGTATTGATGCAACCCAAGGTAGGATCATTATTACATAAGCATATCGATATTAAGCAAAGACTGCCTTTTTTTTGTGAAAACTCCGGCAATGTCCTTCATTGGCTTAATCATTTCAACTTTTATCCAGGCTCCCTTACTTTTTCTATTCACTCTCCTAGTGATTGAAGTATGGTAAGTCTTAATTGCAAACCCTAAGTTCTCACTCAGAACATTAACAAACTACAGCACAAGGCAAGCTTACGATGTTTAGATGAGTCTCCTACTTGTTACCCACTTAACCGTCCCATTGCCTAATATGCTCATCTTAACCTTGGGCATCAGATTTGTGCCAACCTTTTTCTAAAACTCATAAAAATTACTAGTAGTTTGTACTTCTTCTCGAAAAGCTAAAGAGCTTATTCTTTCTAAATTCTGCTAGTCACTACGTACAAAATCAAATTGACAACAATCACGTCTGAGTGTTTGACAATTTTCATGCTTCACACCATATTGTCCATATCAGAGCACATTAATGTTCATGTCTGTATCTATTAATCATAACCTATTGATAAAATTTGGACATTAGATAAGTCACAAATTCAATGCATTTTTAGACAGAATAGAATCACGAATCTCACATGTATATAAATATTTAATTTCTTAGTGTCGACTGTGTAATAACATATTTCCAATACATCCAGAATAAGTTGCAAAGTTTAGATTACACCAAGAGAAGTATTTGTTGTGTACCATCAAGTATCGTATGTTATGTGTATCGAACGCATGCATATCCTTCCTTGACGCATTTGTGATAGTACAATATACAAAGTATATGCAAGCATAATAAATGGATACAAAGATAAATCAACTTTTGCAAATTGAATATTTGTGAAGCAGTTTTCTAAAATGAAGTGATAAATTTCACTGAAGTTTGATAGGTATAAATGATATTTTTCCCCCAACAATCTAAATCTACAGGAACTATATGGATTGATTTATTATTCAATAATATCGAACAAACTTTCAAATAACAAGTAGGTCTTAAAACTATACAACTTCAACAAACTTCCATCAGATTTAAAAACAAACTCCAGATAAAACTATGAGGTGCATATAAAACTTTGCATACATCATCTTTCAGAAATTTGTATTATGAATAAAAATAGAAACTGGCGAGACAAATAAATCTAAAGGTTATTGATAACCTTATTCGAGTAGTGATGACCTGTCATGATCAAAATCTTACACCAGTCACAAGTTAAATTAGGTTGATGGCTCAGCACCAGCATCAGATTTTTGTTTATCCATTTCCTCGAGGAACTTTCCATCCTTCGGCACCAAACAAGGGATTCCATCAACTATCTGCAGAAGAAAAGCCCGGACAAGCAAGTAAGCAAGTGTCTCATTACAAGCTGAAAGGCACAAAAACTGTATGAAACTTATCTAGTATTTCTGTTAATCTTTGCAGCCTTGTTCAATAGAACAAATGACATAACACGAAACGCAAGGTTGATGGAGAGAGTAGAAAATCAGAACTCTGAGTCCCCTGAAAAGTAACCCCCCCAACCCCCCCC
>JBAKGM010000200.1:11051696-11065595 GCA_037177215.1 Asparagus racemosus | reverse complement strand
CGTGTGAGTAGAGAAAATCTGCACATTGATTTCCTCATTAATGAGACGCCGACGTGTTGTCGTGACTTGGACCCAAGACGGCTGTCCTACGTGGAAGGAGAGGTGGGTCGATCTGTTGATGCCCCTCATGTCGTCCGTGAGGGCGCTAAGTTAGTGTGGCGGCCGGCTCTCGCTTGTGGCGGGGGCCGACTAATATGGCCTTTCATGTCGTCCGCAAGGAAAAAGGAAGGGCCGGCTAGTATCACCTTTCGCGTGATTCTGCAAGGGTGGACCGACCGGTATCGTCCTCCTTGTCGTCTACGGGAAAGGGGGGAGCGACTAGCACTGCCTTTCGTGTCGACCACGAGGAGGGGGCCGGCTAGCACCACCTTTCGTGTCGACCACGAGAAGGGGACGACAAGTACCGCCTTTCGTGTCGACCACGAGGAGGGGGCCGGCTAGCACCGCCTTAAGTGTCGACCACGAGAAGGGGACGACGAGTACCGCCTTTCGTGTTGGCCACGAGAAGGGGACGACTAGTACCGCCTTTCGTGTCGGCCACGAGAAGGGGATGACCAGGGCAGCAGCTCCTTCCCTTGGGCCGTGTTGAACGACCAAATGGAACAGCGGCCGGGGTGAGTGTCCGAGTTATCTGGCGGAGTTCTTGCCGGTGCGTTCGGTCCGTACTCCACTGTCGTCTGGGAGGGGAGCATTACTCCCTTAATCATGTGGATTATCCTCAGTGAGGGTTCGGGACCATAACATAAGGGACTCCTATTGAAAAAACCCTAACTATTTTAGTATAGGTTCTGTATATATTAGTCCCTTAAATATTCAATTATTGCATATTAGTGGCTCAAATCTTCAAAATTGCATATTGATCCCTTAAATCCTATAGTGTGTTGCTAAATGGTCGCTCTATTAGTTTTACAGTTAAAAAACCTAACCAAGATCGGGTTAACTCCTAACCCTACATCTGCAACCAAACTATCCTCTCTCTAATGTATCAAACTTGTGTGAAGCTCAACTTTGATTAGGGTTCTTTTCTAACTATTAGAGAAGAATAATGCAAATGCATTTGGGTTTTTTTTCAAGCGGGTATTGAACTTAAACACATTAAGAAATGAGTTTGAGAATATAATAGATGGGTAAAATAGTTACTTTGCCTTCAACAGTTAGATTTAGTTAGATTTGATGGAATATTTCCCTCAAATCTAGAAGAACTATTTTACAATATGGGATTTGAGGGAATAATATTGCAATTTCTAAGATTTGAGGGACTAATATTAAAAAAAACCTTTTAGTATATTGGTAATTTTCCGTAGATGAGGGGCACGTTAGCTATGCGTGACGTTAACTTCTCGGCCCACTCTTTAAAGAAGGAGCTTAAAGAAGGCCTCGTAAGATACCTTTCATGGCCTCGCATTAATATTTGTTCCAATATTACCCCTCTCTGCTCTCCTAATCTAATACCCACTGCACTTCGCCCATACTGCCCATGGAGATCAACACGATGCGGGCTGTTCAGTACAGTGGTTACGGCGGCGGTGCTGATGCCCTCGAGGTATCTATATGTAATTTTCCTTTTCTTCCCGTTATGCTCCTAATTCTTGTTTGAATTGATTCTTGTCTTTTTCGTGTATAATTTGTGCCCATTGTTGGTTTTTTCTTATTTTGTTTTTCCAACTTGTGTTAGTAAATTTTGGTTCAAGTGTACAATTCTACCTCGTGCAGGTATTTTTTTAAAAAAATATGGAAAAAATGTTGGTTCAGTGTTTGCTTCTTTTACTTTTAGTAATTCACTGTTTTGATTTGATGAAATAAAAGAACGATTGCATCCTTTGACATGTTATCAAAGCAAGCAGGAGTTAGGAAATTTTTGATGTAGGACACGTGGCAGATGCGTTTATAGCAAAGACGGACAGTCGCAAACCCAAACGAGTGCATGGTCGAGAAAAATAACGTGCTACAAAGAAACGACCATAACTTTCAAACCATACGTCGGAATTGGACGAATAATATATAAAAATCGATCAGCTCGACGAGACGGAGCCGACCAAACCCACCCCTAGGGTTCGGTTTGCTCCGGCTAATTTCGCGAAATTCCTTACGGTTTGAGAGATATTCACGTTTTTGTCGATTTTTTACTACTTTTAGTAATATTTTCGGGGTCTGTTTTAATTAGGAAACGAATCTGATTTGATCTCAGATTTGACCGGTGGACTTTCCTAGTCATAAGGAGTCTTTTAGGAAATCGTAGCGTTTTAGGATTCTTTTTACTAGTTTTAGCAGAGTTCTAGTTTTGGTAGGAGTTTTATTTGTATTTCTATTTAATGATTGTCATGTAAGCCCTAGAGGTATAACTTTTGATTAATAAAATTTTATTTTTTTAAAAATACTCTTCGTGGACTCGAAGCTCTTTGTGGATTCAAAGAACCCCCTTGGTGGATTCCGATGTTTCAACTTCTGCGCTGCGTCAATTTTTCTTGGAGGAGTGAATGATAAATATCTATTTATCTAAATATGGGCTACTAATTTCACATGAGCTAAATGAAAATGGGCTACTAATTTGTAAAGAGGATGGCAAAAGGTAATACCCTAATCAACTATTTATCTATTTATCTAATTGCTGAACATTCAGGGTGGAGTGAATTTTTTTGAAACTATGGAGGCAAATTGTAATTGTAGAAAGCTTTAGAATGTAACTTCTAGATAGTTAGGAGTGCAACTACACCCCTAATCAACTATATGCATTTGCCTCTAAGAGCAAATTGGGTTCGAATCTTACAGGCCATGAATTTCTAAAGAGGATGGCAAAAGGAAATACCCTTCGAGAGTCCAAATTTCAGCATATAAAAGAGCCCTTAGTCAAGTTTAAATTATAACTCTCAACTATCACCACACTTTTGGAGTTCTAGTATAGTGACAAATAACGGAGCCAGGAATTTTCCTCAAGGGGGACCAAAATACAGCCATCATACCATTAATCAAAAGCTATTAAATATGATAATTTGTAATTTGGTAATTGTTCGTTCCTAATTTTGAAAATTTTAGGGGACTAATCTCAAAATGTGAAGATTGTGGAGACTATTTCCAAATATGAAAGATTTTTTCTTTTCTATTTTTTTTTGGGGGGGGGGGGGGGTTGGGGGGACTAGTTTCAATTATGAAACATTTGGGGTTCTAATTCAAAATATGAAAGATAAACTATTTCTATATGAAAGATTTAGAGGACTAGTTTCAAATATGAGACATTTGGAGAACTAGTTTCAAATATGAAAGGTATGGAGATTACTTTAAAAATGAAAGATTTGCAGTAATTTTTAAATATAAAAGAGTTAGGGATTTACTTTAAAAATGAAAGATTTGGGGAGTAATTTTTAAATATAAAAGAGTTAGGGACTACTTTCAAATATAAAAAATTGGGGGACTAGTATGAAAAGCTCTATATTAGCTCCTATTCTACTTAGAATCCTTATGGATGTTTCCTTTTCCTTAATTTGGTTCTATATTCAACTTAGACACTGAGTCTTTGTTTGCTTTATTCTTTCTTTGATCTTCGTTGGTATTAGAATCTTTCCCAATAAACCTTGAGCAAGATATTAGATTTTTTGTATCTGTGAAAATGAGAGTGCTTAAGATAGCATCAAGTGTATGAATGAGTGAGAGTGAGTGTTAGTGTTAAGTTAAAAAGCAATTGTATCATTGGTTCAACTTGCAGTGTAGTTTTCCAATGACTATGGCTTACATTCACCAGCATAACGAGAATACAGCCACGAATGTGGAAGCAATCAGCTTTTTTGGCTTTCTTCTTTGTTAGCACGTGTCAAACTTTTTTTTTGTCCGGGGAAACCTTGACAAGGTACGAGAATCTTCAAACTAAAGCCCAAGTGCGATCCCTAACCTTTACGTACCAAGTAAAGCCCGAGTGTGTAGATCCTATCTTCCATTCCCATGCTCCACCAGGGACCTAAATGGTGCTGGCAGTATTACCACTGCGTCTCCTGACCACCTGCACTACCAGCAGTAGGTATATGTGGCAAACTTTCCCTGCCTAAACTCTCTTAAATTATTTTGATTTAGCATGTATTACCACTGAATACTGACTAATTTGGAGTAAATAAAACCTGTGAAAACCGGTTTTCCTCATTTTTTCACTCGTATCAAAATACTGATGCCTAATTAATACTTGTGATTGTGTCATTTACTGTCAGACTAATGTAGGCTCTATGTTACAACATTTTGAACCTACAAACTTATTTCTATAGCATCCTTATCACTGTATGAGTTCACTGTCATGTGGCAATCAATTCTTGATTGGATTTTTGTGTTAAACTTCAGCATGTTGAGATTCCAATTCCAACACCGAACAAGGATGAGATATTGATAAAGTTGGAAGCAGCAAGTATAAACCCAATTGATTGGAAGATTCAGCAAGGTATGCTACGGCCAGTGATGCCACCGAAGTTTCCATTCACACCAGGCATTGATGCAGCAGGAGAAGTTGTTGCAGTTGGTTCCGGAGTAAATAACTTCAAAGAAGGCGACAAAGTGGTTTCCGTGCTTAAAGTAAGTGGAAAGATACTACCATGTTTCTTTCCTTTTTCATAGGGTGATGAGAAAATGCTGAGGTGATTTCCAAATTCTAGATCTGTAAGATCAAAACTTCACCCCTCTCTGATTTTAGTTTCTTATTGGAAGCAGAAATTAAAGCAAAAAAGAAAAGCACAATAGAATCTTATTGATTTAAATCCAAACCTTGTGTCATTTAACTGAATCAAAAAAAAAAAATTTTTTTTTGAAGTTCAATCTGATAATTCTGTTAAAGTGTCCTCACATATTTACAGGGTATGTGGATTCCTGTTAAAAGAATACTTCGTACCTGTCAAAAGTTTTCTTTGATTTTTGTCTATTTTAGTGCCAGAAGGATCGATCTATTTTGTCCGATACATGATTTCATAATTTTCTAGAAACTGACGTCGCTTCAACATCTAACTTTTTATAAAATCAGATATAACTTTGGAATCTTTGATACATATTGGATTGTGCAAATGTGGTGTGTGTCCTTATCCAATATGTTTGGAGTTTGCATGTAATGGAAGATACTTTTATGATGGCATGAAGCAACCCTAGTTCAAATCCTATCAAGCATACACAGATTTAAAACAATGTCTTGTTGCATCGAAATGTTCAGATTTAAACCCATAGAAGAGACACTTAACCTGTAGAACCATGTTAGAGCATAAGATTATAATCCTCAATCGTCCGCACAACTTTGTAGTTTTAGTGCAATGGAAGAGATTTTTAACAAAATATCAACGCAACTTATGTTCAAATCCTAATGGAGATTTTGTTTTAATTAAAATTGTCACTGTATAAAATAGTCCAGATTTCGAGGCGTAAAAATGACGCTTAACCTGTCAGGACATTATAGTATAAACACCCAACTCATTTAGTGAATGACAGAATGGTGGTGGGCTCGCTGAGTATACCACAGCTACCGCAGCCTTAACTGTCCTCCGTCCTCAAGAAATCTCCCCCGCTGAAGCCACAGGTATACCGACAGCCGCCCTCACTGCCTTCCAAGCTCTAAAATCTGCAGGCGCCACGTTCAACGGCAACACCAGCAGCGATCTCCTCAACATCCTCATCACTGCTGCCTCTGGAGGCGTCGGTCTGTACGCAGTCCAGCTCGCTAAGCTCGCCAATCTCCACGTAACCGCCACGTGCGGCGCACGTAACATACAACTCGTCAGAACTCTTGGCGCAGACGAAGTTGTCGACTATAAGACCCTAGAGGGCTCGACCCTGAAGAGCCCATCAGGAAAAAAGTACGATGCAGTGATACACTGCGCAACTGGAATAGCTTGGTCGACCATTGAGCCTAATCTGAGTGCAAAGGGGAAGGTTATCGACATAACACCGACTGCGAAGACTGTGTTTGCTTCTTTTATACAGAGGTTGATGTTTTGTAGGAAGAAACTTGTGGGATTTCTGCTGATGCCTAAGGTTGAGGAACTGAAGTATTTGATGGAGTTGATGAAAGAAGGGAAGCTGAAGACTGTAGTAGACTCCAAGTATCCGTTGCAGAGAGCAGAGAAGGCTTGGGCTAAGAGCATGGAGGGGCATGCTACTGGCAAGATTATTGTTGAAATGTGATGTTTCACTATGAATATGAGGAATTATTATGTGGCAAAGAATGGTGGGTAATTACAATATACGTTGGTAATAGAAGACGGGTTCATGTTGCCTTTATGTTTGCAAGTGCGGGGTTTTGAACTGGAATTGTTGTTAATTGGATCATTTAATTAGTCATGAGAAATGATTACATGCTTTATTTATCATCAATCGTTTGGATTTGGATCCTCTTCTTCACTGCCCAAAAAAAAATAGTAAGAAAATCATTATTTTTAAAGGATGGTTGTGAACATTTGTGATTCTTTTCAACACTCACCGTACCCCTTGTGAATTACACTCATTTATATTTTGCGTTAAAAAAAACAAATCACAACCGTCCATTATACAATCAAAAAATTGAATTCTCTATTCCATTTTTTTCTAAGTAGGAGAGATGATCTAAATCCTATATTTAAATTGAGTCAGAATCGAATATTAAGGTATTTAAATTTGAATTTTTTAAATTTTGAATTAATATAAATTAATCACCTGAATAAATTTTATGATTTTCTTCGAAGCCCAGGTTTGCGTGCGCTAAAGCCCACAAAACAAATCCAAAAGAAACCAGAAGTTAATGAGCTTATAAAGTTCAACCAAAATGAACATGTAAATCAAGCTAAAACATTTAGAAACTGAACCACAATGGGCCGAAAAATCGCCCATCTCATTTGAAAGGCCCATTGTCACGTACTGTTTCCTCAAGTCCTCTGGTTGGGTATGGACCGTGTGGTATTAAGCTGAGAGATATACCTATACTACAATATTAAAAATCTAGGAAAAGTTTGAAGAACATGAGAAAGTTTTTCTTCATCTCATTAAATACGTGAGGATAATTTGGTCATTTCGTATAAATTTTTCTTTCTTTTCTTTTCTCTTTTTCTACTTCTGGAACCTTCTAAAGTATATCATATAGCTTACCGATTAAGTATCTTTTTTTATAAAAACCAATTGAATATCTAAAGCAATGTATAATATAAGAAAGTGTAAATATGAAATAGTAAAATTATTTTCTATGTAAATAAGTACAATAAAATAATAATTAAAATTTTAATATATTCTAATATAAATATTATCAAAAGCATATATTTCAATATTTAGCTAAAAAACAATTAAATAAAATAATATGAACATGAAATACGGGGGAAAAAAAGATTTTTCTTAATGACATCTAGAAAAATTATGCCATTGCTCAAATTGAAATATATGTCATAGCCACTTCCAAATAAGGTAAGATAAAATATCACCTATTAAATGAACAAATACCGTAAATACTTTTTAAATTAATATGGATGATACCTTAGGGTATTCGAGTGACCCTAATTATATAAACATTTGAATAATTAAGTTCTAATGTTAGTTGCACTTGCAATAATGCTAGTTTATTTATAATAATTATTTAGGTGTTTTCTTGGAAACCATCTTTAAATATAGTCATTCTATATAAACCACTTTTTATTTTTAATTTATATGTAAACCACCTTTAAACAACATTTTGTTGCAACAAACTACTTGAATGTATTTTAAAGCCTTTTTTCAATTTTGATGTGATAATTAGTTGTTAAATACCAAGGGGGTGTTAGTCAATTGGGGCATTTTCATGCGAAGTGGGGTAATTGTTAAAGTGGAACAATTTTTTGCTAGTGGGATATTTTAGAGGGATAAATAGAAACAATTTTGTGAAGCGGGATATTTTGATAAAATAAAGTGGGATAATTTTTATAATCATGAAGTATAAATTTATGCATTTTGAGGATATAAATACAATTTATATATTTTAAACTTCCTATTATTGATTGATAATTGTTTACGAGAATGTTATTTATTATTAAATAGCTTTTAGTTAGACTATAAGATATTGACAATTATTATTATAATATAAAGTGTAGCTTTTTATTTTTTAATTATTATTATAGTACAAGTCTAAAAAAAGTTTTTCACGTTTTCCGTCTTTTTTTGCTCTCCAAGATCTCTTTCCCTGATCTCTCAGCTTATTTTTTAATAAATTATGAATTGATACAATTTTTACTTTTAAATTAATTATATAATTATAATATTCAGAAAAAAAGAAAATATAAGACATGGCTAAGATGAGACGAGATCTGATCTGATAGCATGGTCTAATGATGGTGATGACCATAGTAGGAAAGAAGTAAAGAAAAAATATTAAAAAAAAATAATAAAATAAGTAGGAGTTCTAGTTTTTTATCGCTTAGTTCCAAGCTAAAACTTGTAATAATTTGACAGACTAGAACCCTCATTTTTGTATAGAAAAATAAAAAAAAGGGATAATTTTGTATACTTATTCCAGTTCTAGTTTTGTTAGAGTTCTAGTTGACTAACATTGTAAAATTTTTATTCTAGTTTTAATTTCAGTTGACTAACACTACAAAATTTTATCCCACAAATTATTCTAGTTCTAATTTTGAGTTCTATTTGACTAATCCCTGCCCCCCCCCCCCCCCCTCCCCTAAAAAAAGATCCTTAGGTTAGGTGGGGACAATTCCTAAAAACTTAACTAAAAAGTGAATCTAGGTGGTTGATTGCAATTAAAAAAATCCCTAATTTTTGTATAAATTAGCTATAAAAGATAGTTTCTATAAAACAATAGTATTTTAAAGGTGATTTCCAAGAGGAAAAAAAACCCTAATTATTTTTCTGTTGTGGTCTTCTATGACTTTGTCGCAGGTTGCTTGGCCTGCAAGCCAATCTACAACCTACCCCACTCATTGGCAAAAGACCAATTGTTGCACACATTTATTAAATATTAAATATTAAATAGACTATTCATTAATTTTAAATAGACAATTCGAAAGCGACTTTAGATAAATTTCATTGCTTTGACAATGACATCTTGTAACCTAAGTTATGTTCAAGGGCCATCATTTTAGGCCGCCGAAAATCTCATTCCCACGAGAGATATATTCAGTAAATCGTGTCCGTTGAATAGTCAGTGGTCCAAGATTCATTTGTTATCCTTTTATCACAAAATAAAAGATTGATAATAAACGTATTAATCCCAAGATTTTCCTTTTCTTGGATTATCATTTGTCCTAATATGAAGATTTTTCTCTGCATAAAGTTTTTCCTAAATGGATTATGTTTTTTTTTTTGGCCCCCCATAATGGACGGTGCAGTATATAAATTCCATAACCAATTATTATACTATTGAATCCTTGCATGTGAATCCGAAGAGTCTGGTAAAACAGCACACATGATGGTGCCTTAGACCATTTATTAGGGGAAAAAAGGATTATTTTCAATATGGTATCCCAAAGTTTTTCCTTTTTTTCACCATGATGCCCTAAAATTCTTTTAACACTTTGATACCTTAAAGTATATTTTAACACTTTGGTACCTCAAAGTTTCAATCCCATGTCCCCATCCAGAATCCTTTTAGAATTTTTTAAAAAAATTTATATCACATGTTTAGCGCGTGATAACCCTCCGATTCGTTGTTATTGGAAAATTTGGTTATATGTATCCCCCCTATAAAATGGATCTAAATATGATAAACTTAATAGAAAATGTTGCGAAAACTAAGCAAGACTATCAAAACGGAATAAAATTGAAAGTTTAGTATATCAAAGTGTTAAAACAGCTATCAAATGAACAAAATGATAATTTTTAGGGTATCAAAGTGAAAATAAGCCTCCAAACAACAATCAAGATCCAATTTGAAAATTAGAGTAATTTTTCAGATCCAAAATTCATGGAATCCTGTAAGAAATTGCGTATGGGACAACACATCATGTATTGTTCTTTTGAAATTATATTTAATATCAAAACTGACAAAAGCAATATATTATGAGTAGAGATCCTATCAGATCCCCTCATCGTGGGGAGTTCTGCTAGCCAAATAGGAGGCACTAAGATGTATAAATTATCCTTGCTAAATAAATTAGTTGGCTTAGAATATTTTACACAATGTACAGCGTTTTGATAGGATCTCTACTTCGTGTTATAACTTGTCCAGATTGTTGTGTTACTGTTTTAGGTCCAAAAGTAATTTCTTTCAAAAAAAAATTAAAAGAGACACATTGTCATTGACTCATTGGTTAGTTGCTGTTTGCAACTGATCAGCTGATCCTACCCTTGTATGTTTGAATCAATAAATCAAAAGAGAAAAAGTATTTATAAAGAAAAAGGAGTTAGCAACTTGCGTCTTGGTGGGGTCCAGCGCGAAAGCACAGCAAAAGCATATCCATTGGCTAGGAGATTGATGAAATGGATATCACCGGGATATTGGATAAGCATGTGTCTTTAGTTCTTATCTTTGAACTTTGGCATGTGAGTCTCAACTTTCACATGAAAATTGATAAACATCTACATAAAATTAGATCTTAACTTTTTGTTTCTAGTTTGAGAGAGTAATACATTTGATGGCATAACATACACAGTTAAGTGGTCCACGCGTAGTTTAAATAAATCTGTGTTTATTTGATTAAGTTATATTAAATTAATTTTAAATGGCGACACAAGTGATGCACTATTGTAGGTTTGCGCTTTGATGAAGCTACTAACAAAATTTTGGCAAATAAGAGGTTTAGTGCAATTCAAGAATTATATGAAGCTTACGTTAATTGATATCTTCCTGAAAAATTATCAAGGAAACTGCTTGCTTATGAAAAATTCTTTCCCCACTTCGAACGAAATGTATATTTTAACAATTACAAGCCGCAAGGCTATGACTTGGAAAAGTCAGATTTTCTACCTTCTTTTAACTATAAAAAATTAAAGGCAGATTTGTGACCTGTTGTATTTTTCTCTTACTTGATCACTCACACAATGTGATTTAAAATTTTCTCACTATTTTTCTAAAAACAACATTAACCTTATTTAAACAGCTTGTTTGACCACAAATATATCATTATACAAACTATTACAATCAGTTGGATATAATATAATGATTTTTCTTGGTAAACATTTTGAAGTGGGGATGCAAGGGTTTATCTGGTTCGATATAGTCGGTGAAACTCCACTTACCATGTTCTAGAAATCTTTCAGAAATCTCTCCAAAGTTATATTAGATATATAATTTTCATAACATGTGATCAATATATTCTTTATAGAATACTATTATAATAAACTGACAGGAAAAAGAAAATAAGAGAAGGCATTGCACATTCTTCCTCTTTGACAAACTTTCAATTACAAAATTCATACTTCGTGTTTCATAAATATCTCATATGTTTTATATTCCGGCAAGGGTTTTTCTAACATGTGACTAGGGGCAATTGCTAATAGAAAGAGAGAAAAGTGGTCAGTAACAAGTGGGTTCCAATATTTCCTATTTATTCTTTCTTCTCTACTCATTTCTCCATCACTCTTTTCTTAATAACTGCCTATAGATATCCATTAGAAAAAACCTTGTTCGAAGAAGATAGTTCATGTAGAAAGACTCATTACACTTATGAAAGTAAGCTTAATGAAGTGAAAAAGAAGCTCAGAGAAATTAAAGGTGAAAATAAGTCTTCATGAAGATCAGAAAAGAACTCCTTTCATACACATGGATTTCAATTAGTCTCTAGATTTTTTTTTATTTGTTTTTCAAAGGTCCCCATAATTGGTAATTCCTAGTTAATAGGCTCCATGCATTATGGAATTATATTATTTGCATATATAATGAGCTGCATCCGTACCTCCATGCATATTACTTCAAAATTTCTTTCGTACAATGTAAACGGGAAGGTTCATAATTCAAATATGTTTTGATTTTATGAGAATATTAGTGTTTTTTTTTTTCCTAGTGAGGATACTCTGATAGTTCGACAATCCGTTGACAGCCCCTTGGGCATGTGGAGAAATCCCTGTGGAGTTTCCTTAAGACCCTTAAATAATTTAATTGAAAATATAGTGTCATGACACCTCAGTAACCTCAGTAGCCCACTTTGAATCGCAATACTAATACGTGGTCCTCACTGAGAGTGCATTAGTGTTAATAAAAAGTTAGAACATAAATTGTATTAACATTGTATTAGATGAGATTTTCGTACTACGGATATATATATATTTTTTTAACCCCAAAAAAAGGGGAAACCCCTAAAGCAAAAAAACAAAACTAAAGGTCAAGAAAATTATTAGACTATCGACACCATCTGATATCATTTCTTGTCCGACATCTTCTCGAGGACTGCAATGTGAAAATCTCAAATAATCCCCAACTTTGCGAGAAAGTCAATCTCTTGGTTAGCTTCTCTATACACGCTATGCATCTGAGCTTGCTATGACTTTCTTAGAAGCTCTTATATCCTAACGGCGGTTTTATAATGAGGGTCATTAGTTGTAGCATTTTGAATAACGTCTATCGCCTCTTTAGAGTCCGTTTCCAACACAATCGCCGGACTATGTCTTCCCCAAGCCAAATCAAGCCCATAAAAAATAACCGATAATTATGAATAAAGAACGTAGTAAGTGTCCAAATAATCCATGAAGCCTACAACCCAAAATCTCTTTATCACCCTGAATCAAGTCTCGGACCCCTGCCAGACCTTGTCTCGCACGTAATAAGGACTTAAACTTGAAGTAGACCCAAACTTGGCCTCATACTACCAAAACGGTCCAGTTTTGATTCATAGAATCATAGCTCTCTCTAGCTTCATAGACCACATCAGATTTGTGTCAGGCTAAAACAATTCAATACATCCCATTCCAAGGGCAAGTTGGTCCTCGTAGGTAAAATTGAATTGCAAAAAGGAGGTCAAATTTCCAACTCTATATGTCAAAGATACAAAAACAAACCGATCAAGATAAGATTTGCAATAAAGTTTCTCTTTGATTTTTTTTAAAAAAGAAAGAATTGTTTTTAAATGAACCAGTTAAATAATAAATTGCATGGTCCACCCTGACCACGCATAGTTAGCCGAGCGGTTGAGGTGCAGAGCTGTTGCCGAGTGGGTCCGAACCAACTTCTCCCCAAAGTTTCCAAGGAGGAACCCGTTCCAAGCTCAGACTAGAATGACCAAAATATCCTCCCTTAGAGGATCGATTAGCAGAAATTGCCACCAACATACAACAGTCTAATTTCGGGTTAGTCAAATCTTCTCCGTTACCAAAAAAAAAAAAAAAAAAGTGAAGAGATGAATATATTAATCTCAATCTTTAATAATTTAGCGAATGATTATAATTATTCTTCTTGACTGCAAAATAGAATTAAGTGTAATTCACGAGGTACGATAAGTATTAAATTTACAATGAATCGTAATTATCTATTAACACAATCAATAGTTATGATTAAAAGTAGGTGCCTCTTCACTACTTTTTTATAATGTAGAGGATCTAAACCCTTAAAAATTGCCTTTTAATTTACTAATGTTTAAGATCTACTAGTGTTTAGGATTCAAATCAAGTTTTCCTCCAAATAGTCTTCTCGTTTATTTCACAACATTAACAATCTAATGAAGAGCTTTTGTTTAACTTCAAACACAAAATCCAACAAGTGATGAGAGTGCCCAACTGTACAGTTCCTACAGAATCACGAGCACACAAATTATTTCACCATAACTGTCATATCAAAACTTACAAGATTCTTATAAACTATCACTTTTTGGATCCAACAATTGGCAACTTCAAGCACTCACATGTCGGGTTGTCCAAATGGCCCCTGGGCCGGGGCCCGACCCGGTGTCCGGATCAGACCCGGCAGGGCCTGGGCTCGACTCGGGCCCGGGTCCGAGCTGCCTCACTGGCGCTGGCACCGGGCCCGGCCCGGCCCGGCTGGAACATGGTCAGACAGGGTAGCTCGGG
>JBAKGM010000200.1:11030807-11045501 GCA_037177215.1 Asparagus racemosus | reverse complement strand
ATTTGTAATTGTTAGTGATTATCTGATTATTAATAAAGAATTTATTTTTATCATTTTAATTTCTATGTTTTTTAATTATATTTGTAAATTATATAATTACAAATGATTAATAATATGATTGATTTTTTAATCAAAATTTTACCTTTGTTATTTACTCTTGAATTTTTTTTAACAAAAAAAATTGAAAACAAATTTGAAAAAATTCGGACCGGCCGGGTGTCCGGCCCGCTCAGGCCCGGACCCAGGCCAGGCCCCGCCTCCCCGGGTCCGGGCCTCGTTTTTGCCCGGCCCGTTTGGACAACACTACTCACATGTGTGAAGTGACATATTCTTTTTAATATATGAATTATTAAGAAATAAACATGTGATAAGACGCACACCGCTAATCGCATCAAGAAATATTTGTTTCATCACTTTTAATTTTTGGTAACGCATTTTACTAAACGAGAAGACAATATATATTCAATATTCTCTATATATAAATACATCTTTGCGTGCAAATAATGGTTTTATTCGATTTACTTATTATTTGTGAGCTTATCCTATAGCTAAACTTAAAAACTTCGGGATGTTAAAAGCACAATTTGATCGGGGGTAGTCCATTAGATCACATTACAAAACCGTACCGCTCCCTCATGTGGGGTATGGGTTCAATTCCCATGTGCGCCAAAGACCTGATAAAAAAAAAAGCACAATTTGATCGGGTCGGATCGTCTTTGCAGATCGGGTAATATGATTACCGCACCGCAATACTGCTAATCGTCCTCGATAACGATAGACATCAAAGGTTCATTTTCGTTATTTTGAACTAAAACGGGGGCATTTGAAGAATTATTAAATTAATATATAATAACTCCTCCTCTCTCTTTTATATAAGCCTCTCCATCGAAATTTTCTTCTCTCTCCTCGATTCTTCCTCTCTCTCTCTCTCTCTCTAACGAAATTCTTCAAAGATCACATCTTTTCCAAGATCAAAACTTTTAGCGATCCCTTTATGTTCTCTTTCATCAATGGTAAGTTCTCTTTCTCTCTCACACAATTTGTTTGGGTTGTGTATTGGATTCGAAGAGCATTGATGCGATCAAACTCTCTGAATCGACCGCAATGTCCCCTTTATCAATTTATGAATTCTGAATGTTTTACATAATCTTTATGTAGAAAAATTTGGGAATAATAGTTTTACTTGGATATGCTCCCAGTGTCAAGGATTGTCGAAAGAAGCAGGAAAGGGATTTACTTTTGTATTCCTCTTCAGTATTTCGCTATATTTCAATCAAAATTGCGTCTTTTGATTACATTATTTTTCTCTGTAGGGTTATTCGTTTTTTCAGTTTTTTGTGCTTGCTGGGTTTTTACTCGAAAACTGTTGTTTTGATGTTTGGGATCCTCTAATGTGAAATATTATCTTGGGGATTTTCTATTAAGATCATTTTCTTTGAATCCTCATGTACCTAATATTAATGGTTCCAGTAAAATCGTTTTTGTAATCTCTTTATTTTAGATTTTGTACGCATGCTAAAAGCTGGAATCAGGTTTCTTACAAAATTAAGCAGTGTGATGGTTTTGGAGCTATCAACGTTATGATTTTTGAGGCAGATGTTGGTTTGGCTTTAACTAAATATATGTGATATCTGGTGAATTTAATTTAGGGAATTTATTAGATGGGTGATATTTGACCCTGGTCTTGAATAGGCTCTATAGTGGCAAGGCCGCAAGAGTAAGGTCATATGCCATGAAATGCTTCGATTAGTTTGCATATGGATCTTCATGTGGTTATGATGAACTGTAGTTCTGAAATTGGCTTGTGGTGCCTTAAAATACTAACTTGTTCTCTGAAATTTTTATATTGATGGTACTTAGATATGTCTTGTGATGTTTCGGTTGTATTTTGCATAACCCTTGTTTAATTGAGATGGCGAAGAATTACAGTAAAAACCTTCTGGGCAAGCCTGGGAAAAACATGGAAAGGGCTTAATTTGAGCTAGGAGTAACTAACATTTCATTGGCTTTTATTATCTCTTGTTGTATTCTTTAGTTGCTCTGAGTTAATTAGTAACTTGAGGGAGTTTATATGTGAAATCAATACCTATAATTAAAGCAGACCAGATAAGGTTAAAACATATGTCTTAACCATCTCGTGTTCTTTTTCCAGCCTTTTGTTCATCATATTGTTCATGGTCATACCATTTGTTAGATATCTTGTTAATTATGGATTTTGTCTTTGATAAATGTTGTTTCTTTTTATTGCAGCTCACTCAGTTCAGTTTGTAACAACTGGGGCATATTACTGGTAAATGGAGACAAATTTCACCTGCATTGGGTGTGTTGATGTTCAAATAAATCTACAGTTTCACAAGAAGTGTTACCTGCTCAACTTGTAGCACATAGATGATGGTACTCGAAGGCAGCTCCATGAGGCTGTGCTAAGAATGTCGATAATGTTCTGGGTGATGTTTAATCACTCATATCATGAAAGTACAGTTTTTCTTAATTTCATAGTTCATGTGCTGCCCTCTAGCGACATCCAAGTTAGTGAAAGGCACTGTACAGCCATTGTAAAGGCTCATGTTAGAAATTCGTTGCCAGTCCAGTGAAAGTAGGGGAAATCTTTCTTGTACAAATCCAACAATGGAGAAGTGAGTACATGATTACTAAATCTATTATATCTAGATATCATGTTTTGTTGGGCTAACTATATCTTACGCCATCATTGATGTGTAGATATAGACTTATGAAGGAGATTGGAGATGGAACTTGCGGGAGTGTCTATAGGGCAGTCAATCTGGAAACAAATGAGATGGTAAGTACTGAATTAATACTTAAAAGACATGATTCAAATTTCGTGTTCATACTAAGCATGTATCTATATCGATATTGTACAGCGTATGTACTATTTTTCTCTTTTTTTCTTTCTGTTTCTTTGCACGAAAAAACTGCAACTGTACATACTTGTTTAGCATGTTTAGATATATTATAATGAAGCTGTTTCCTCTTAGCACATAATTCTGACTTTATTTCAGGTTGCTGTCAAGAAAATGAAAAGAAAATTCTGCTTTTGGGAGGAGTGCATGAATCTCAGGGAGGTTAAGGTATCTCTTTGTTTCCAATTAACGAGCAACTGACGTGTCGGAGGTTTATACTCATTTCTAATTGAACCACCAACATCTTGTTCCATTTTGCAGTCTCTTCGTAAATTAACCCACCCAAATATTGTCAAGTTGAAGGAGGTTATCAGGGAGAACAATGAGCTGTTTTTCATTTTTGAGCACATGGTAAGTACTGTTAATTCTAAAATTTGAATTTTTTTTCTTATACAATGTAGCAGTATGTATATGTGCTTTGCATAATGGTATCTGAAAGAGAACTTAACTTTCTACCATGTTGATCTATGAACTTATGAATATGCACAAAAAAGGATTCCTTATTTTGAGAGCTTCCATAATGGGATGTTCTCTGTTGAAAAATGAATGCACTTTTGAAGTCCTATAGAGTGGTTGGATGCAATGGAAGAAGAAGGAAAGGTTATAAGTATCTTGACTGTAAGGTGAAAACTACACTTTTGAAAAATGAATGCACTTTTGAAGTCCTATAGAGTGGTTGGATGCAATGGAAGAAGAAAGGAAAGATCAGGATGTCTGACTAGTGAGGAAGGCCTTAAATATAATAGCTGGGAAGGTGTAGCATCATCATGGGATTAATGGGGTAAAAAGCTACTTGAGGCAATGGTGATGTTAAACAGAAAGAAGTTAAAATTTTCCATTCAGTAGTTTACTTAGCTGGCTAAAATTTATTGCTAATAACTCCCAGTACCTCATTTGAAATTGGAACATAGGATATTGTTTTTAAACATGCCAAATTTTCTTGTGAGCGACTGGGTAGATGATTTCCTTATTAATTTCTTTCTTATTGATTTATATATGCTAACAAGTTACACCAATTATTAGATGTACTTTAAGAAACACGGGTAGATCCTCAAATAGCAGGGTAGTTCTCATGCTTAAGGGTTAGATTTTCGATCTTATAGCCGAAGAGAACTCATGGTGAATCTCATGTTTTTTCTTGATTTATATTTACAGGAATGCAATCTATATCAAGTAATGAGAGATCGGCAAAATGGATTTACAGAGGCAGAGATAAGGAGCTTTATGTCACAAGTTTTGCAAGGACTTGCGCATATGCATAAAAATGGATACTTTCACCGGGACATGAAGCCAGGTTTGCTGGGATCATACTTCTGTCATTTATCACTTGTCTATATATTACCAACAAAATAACTATACTCACATGGGAGAAATTTGTGTTGCTTGTTTAGAAAATTTGCTGGTGACAAATGATGTCATTAAAATTGCCGATTTTGGATTAGCAAGAGAGGTAATGTCAATGCCTCCCTATACTGAGTACGTCTCAACAAGATGGTGAGTTACCTTAACTGCTGCATGGGGTTTCATTTCATGTATATGATCTTATTGGCTAGATTTATTTGTTTAGTTTGTGAGGCATGTCTGAGACGGTGCTTTTTTTCCACAAGGTATCGAGCACCAGAGGTGTTACTGCAATTTTCATTCTACACACCTGCAATTGGTATGCTACTTTCGTGTTCTCTTCTACTCTTCCCCTAAAGGTCAAGTGAAGTTATTGTCTTAAGCAACATATGTTTGTTCACTATTAAATCGTGACCAAGCTCTTTAGAATTCATACCTTAGAGATCATGGCTAAATAATGTAAATTATGCCTTATGAATCCAGTAATCTTCAGAATTATTTTGCTACGGATCAAATTTCATAAATTTGATTGCAGAGATTCAACCATATTGAATTAATGCTAGCACAAATTGGATATAGTCATTCTTATTTTGTGTGCTGGGTATCATAACTTTGATAATAGAATTTATTTTAAAGTTATCAAGAGGCTTGTTTATTGTGTCAAAGCATTCTTGTTAATGACTTGGAATAAAAGGCTCATGAGCTGTTGTGGTTCTTATCTAGAATAAAAAACTCTTTTCATGAAACAATCGTTGACCATTTAACTGTTTTACAGACATGTGGGCTGCTGGGGCTATACTAGCTGAGCTTTTTGCACTCTCTCCACTTTTCCCTGGTGAAAGGTAAAAAAAAATCGTCTTCCACTAGTAGGGAAAGCTTTATTTTAAGCAAATAGAAAATACTATGCAATACTCACAAGGCCAGCTGATTTGGTGATCTACATGTAATAGAATAAGCAAATATCTGCACTTTTGTGCTACCTAAAATTGTGATTACTTGTCTGTTATTTGATTGTTGGTTGTGTTTTTGCTATTTAAATACTACATACCAGCTTTCCACCACTTGCAAATGCATGTGCAGTTCAAGTAAATAACTCTTAGTGTGGTAGAGATATGTGAGGGCTGAAAACTAATTTATATCATATAAGGAATTATCTTATGACTCATTTATATGCGAAATAAAATAAAAGCATAAACACTTGGGGGTTATGCATATTTTAAGACTTCTATTATTTTGTTTCTTTTTTTCTTTCCTTGAGCCATTAAGGATGTGATGTTTTCCTTGCATGGTTAGGTGTTGTTTGCAATGTCCGATAAGTCACGACTCATTTTGAGGAATTTTGTAAAACCATGTGATGTTGGATGACTTTCTTTCGGAGAATCACAAAGAAAGAAAAGAAGATGGAGAAATAAGAAAAAGAAAGAAATGACCTAAACTTTTTCTGGATTAAAATTTTAATGTCAGTAGAAAGTCTATCATAGCCTTATCTATAAAAGAACAATTATTAGTTAGGAATCTTAATTTATCTAGGAATATATTTTAATAACCTAAAATACTGGAATTTTTTATTTTTGAGAATGGTTAGAATTATTTCTTATCAAGGATTAGTTCCTAGGTAACTAAATTTTGTAAGTCTATAGGAGACTAGTTTTTTTTCCCAATAAATTGACGATGTTTATGAAAAAGTTGTGATTTCTTTAGATTTTGTAAAAAAATTTTGATGCGTCTTTGAAGTGGTGTAACCTTAGTTGGCGTGAAGCCATTGATCTAGTCATGAGGCCAAATTATAATTGAGATTGGTGTGATGTGATGTCAAAGGAGTGATCCAAAAAAGAAAAAAGAAATAATTATGATTTTCTTTTCCTTTCTCTCTTTGTTCCCAAAGTTTTGTATTCTTATTTGTTGCCATCTCCTGCTGCCATCTCTCATCGCTATGGTGCAGATTTGCAGGCAATGAAGGAAAATCTTTCTTTTTGTAGAGATTCAATGATTTTCATGCCATAATAATTTGAAATGTCCTGCGAAACACTAATGTAGAGAAGTTTATTTGAGAATTTAGTTTGCAGATTTGTATGTGCATAATGTATAATGTGGAGGCGTAATGTATAGACGTCGTTTAGGACTAGTGAATACCAAGAGTCATCCCATTCATGAAAAATCTTGGATTAAAATATAAAGCCTTAACCGCTTGTGCCATTCCTCTGCACACTTCTCCAAAACTCGTAGTTTCTTTTTCTTCTTTTAAACATTTGCCCGGGCTTCAGTGGGTGACATGTGAGAGGCTAGCTATGATGGGCTCTCGGTTGTAGTAGAAATGCACTAGCATTCTAATATTTTGTTTTTCACTCATTCTGTTTGTTTGTTCTGATTGTGTTTGTGCGCACATCGTAACGCGCGTATGTTTATAAGTTTATTCATATCTGCTAATGCTTCTTGCACTTTGTTTGATTACCTGGCCCATTCTTCATATAATGCTCTTCTATTGGTTTAACATATTTTACATACCTTAAGCGCATTTATACGTTTTAGATTCAGGCTAGCATTTGTCTGAGATTTAGATTTGCAACTGTTATTTCAGTGAAACAGATCAAATATACAAAATCTGCAATGTTTTGGGGACCCCTGATAGCTGTATTTGGCCTGAAGGGATGAATCTTCCTCGGTCTGTCAATTTTAGATTCTTTCAGGTGGAAAGAGATGTTCACTATCAGTATATGGATTTTTTTCCCCCGCATTGGCTTATTCTTGTGCTTTCTTCTTTCAGATTCCTCCAGCAAATCTCTCGAATGTTATCCCCAATGCTAGCTTGGAAGCAATTGATCTGATCCTGGTGTGCTTTTAGATTCCCTGGCTCTTCATGATTATGACATTGACTTAATGTATTTTTTTTGGTTCTAATGATACTGTGTAATTAGAAACTCTGTTCCTGGGACCCACTGAAGAGGCCTACAGCAGAGCAGGCATTACAACATCCCTTTTTCCATGTAATTGCCTATCTCAAGTTTCTTTGTTAATTATTTTTACAATATATAGCTCTCACCAACTTATGCGTGACCCAGGTGAGGTCATGGGTACCTTCTCCTCTCCATGGTTCTTTTGCCTCGAAGAGAAAACGAACAAGTGAGTTGCAAATCACCAACAACTATATAAATCATGGTTATAAATATTCAGATATAACGTTAATTTGCATGTTGGTGACAGATGTAAAGCCAAAACTTGAATTGAACTTGTGGGATTTTGGGACTGAATCAGATGATTGCTTTCTTGGTTTGACTCTGGCAGTCAAGCCTAGTAGATCTGGTTTAGGTAATATTATTTCTAAATGTATTACATATGTGAGAGGAGTATTATATGACGGTTGATTCATGTTTCTGAATAGTAATCCTCTTATGTGCAGATGTAGCTAACCATGTGCCTGAAAATTCCGGAGAGGTGTGTGAAGTTGTGTATTTTATGCATGCATAACTATGTGCTATGCTATGAATCTGATCGTTTTAGCCATTTGCTATGCAGGAACTTCTGTTTTGCTCTGGGTATCAGCATCATTCTGGACAACCAGGTTTTGATAATATCTCTATTCTTTCAGCTATAATATTTTTCTAATCAATTACCGTTTGTGGGGTTATGGTTTCTAGTTCATCTTAAAGGATCCTTTGCTCATGATTGATGAACTCAGTAGTTGTTTAGTGCATTGTCTCAGGTGTCTAGGTCTCAGGAAATTTCACATCGACCCTTGCTGTCTTAGGTTTCCTGATCGTTTTTCCTTTGGTTTAGGCTTTACGGTTTGAGACACTTTGCAATCATTTGTAGAATTTTGTTATGAACATGGGGAAAAAATTGAGGGCTTCGTTATATTAGGCACCCAGATCTCTGCTTATTCTATATTAAACCCCCAAATCTCTATACTTCTAAATTAGACCACGATTCCATTAAGTTGTGTTAAATAAGACCCCATTTCGAACAAGTATGAAGATTTTTGTGATCTAGTTAGAATTATGAAAATTTGAGGGTCTAATAGAATTAACAAAGATTTGAGGGTCTAGTATGGCAAAAAGCCAAAAATCGATAGAGTTAAAATTGAAACTTCCAGAGGTGGTTAGGGAGTTTTGTGAACAAGAGCTCAAGGTATTAATTTGTCTGCGTCTTACATAAGCAACAAGCACATGTAAGGATAAATTTAAAGGATATTGGCTCACGCAGGAAGGTGTAAAACCAAAAACCCTTATTGATTCTATTTCTATTGCTAACCTTTTGCCTGAAGTTACTAATTTTCTACATAGGATGCTCTTAAAACACATTGTTCGAGATTAAATTAACTGGATTTTTTTGGCAATTCTGTTGTTTTAGATTTTTGGCCACTGGTGTCCACTGACCACCGCATGAATGAGGTAGCAGTTATGCCGTCCTTATCATCTTCATATATGATGAACAGGTAAAAGAAATTCCCTTCATATTTCCATATTAAAAATACCATAAATTTTTCTTACATATTCTTCATCTGTAGCCAAGCATCTCGACCAACTGTTGGTGTACCAGAAACCTCCTCGTTCAGCATCCCTGCTCTTCAACCCAATGTGTTTGATGGCCGCTTGTTTGGGCAGATGATAACACTCTCCTCCCCGATCCAACAGGGCAATTTCTTTCAGTAAATTACATTTTTGACATGGAAACAGAGAACCATCTAGCATTTCCTTCATCATCTTATACATCCATAATGATTGACGTATAGCCAAATAAGTGCTGATTTTGGCATAGTTGTGAATTATTACAGTGTCATTTGTTTAGCCTTTTAGTTTTTGTATAGGAACAGTAATTGGCTGGGTCATGGAATAAGAGAACATTTTGTACATATCAGATTATTGTTTTTTAAGTGTCAATGGAAAGCAAAGTTTACCTCACTATTTTCAAGATCTTACAACTATGCGAAAACTGCTTTGTGATGACTTGAAGGGGGATTTTCTCCCTTATGTGAGAAGCATAGTGTTTTTCTACCGTGCTATATTATCGAAAAAAGCTCGTGCATCAGTCTTATGTGAGGCTCTTGAGAAGTGCAGATTTTTGTCGCTTTATTTTACTCTTTTCAAAGAATAATGCTAATTGGACCTACAATGTATATACCTAAGAATTGCAGTTTTTGTTCTGTATCAACTCTCTTCAGAGATGATAAAGAAAATTTGAATAATAAGGGATCATAACTCGAAAAACAAATTATGTTTCTGAGCATAATGGCTCTTTTGTGAACAGGCTATATATCCGAGTTCAATACTGATTGTTGGAAAGAGGCCCCAGTAGATTTGCGGTATACTATTGGTCATGGAGAATACTGAACTTTTAACCACCAAATATGAGTACATCTACTAAGATTTGCCTAAAGATTTGTATTTTGTAATTGAATAATAATACTTATTCTAGTTATTCATTTCTTGTATGACTTGTTTTATTTTTCTGGAAAATATTTTGCTATATAGCCAGAGCAAGCCGCATTTTATTGGACCAATTTTCTTAATTTTGAGGCAGACTTGGATAAGTTCACTGAATTGGATTTAAAGCAATTTGTCAAGTCAAGCCTCGTAAAATTTGACAGAAGTTGCCCCTTAAAATTTCCGTGAAAATTCAATTGAGCAAAGTTACAATTATGGTGGATACTTTGAGTAATAGAGAATGGTGGAACAAACTTTGCAGCCATCCAGCTTTTCTAAAGAATCAGATCTCACTTTTGTATTGAATTGAATAAAACTTACTTTTCACGCCAAATAAAAAGAATTCCTGTGAAAATATCAGATAGTATCAAATATTATATCTTGGTAGAAAGTCAGTATAAATTATCGCAGAATATCAATACTGAATGAAAAAAAGTACAGAGAAATCATATCTGAACTTCTGGAATTTTGGAGAACCCAAAAAGAGAGTAAAGAGAAGCAATAACACCGATACAATGAACCTAAGTACCTAATATATGTGAACTTACTGTAGATAAGACCCTCTAATGATTTAAGGAAACACGAAACAAGCCTACCAAAATGCAAATGGCCAAGATAAGTACTAGTCACTTGGTAAGTAAATAGCACTTCAAACTACGTCTCAACATTTTTTTTTTGGGGGTGAATAATTCACAGTCAACTGACAAAATTATTGGAAAAACCACTTAAATGGCCAAAAAGACCCAAAAATTCAAGTATATAACTCTTTTATCTTTCCCCTAAATTGATTAAAGCCACTCTTCCAGCATCTTTGAAATATGTAATCAAGGAAACTGCATTTCTGCATCTACAAAAAACCTCTTTAATAAAGCTGTCAATCAAAATGATTCAATCTCCCAAAAAAAGCCAAGTTAGCCAACTCTGGCCATAAATAAAGACATAAACGAACAAAAAATAGTCTCTTTCCTTCTTTTCTTTCTTCTTTGTCCTTTTTTCTTCATCATCTCTATTATACATTTCTCGTAATAGAAAGCTTTACATAATACAAACCAAAATTGTGTAGTACAGCAGCAAAGCCACTCTTGCATTGCATTCTTTCCGGTAAGAATCAAGGTTGAGGAATGAAAATGACGCGTGCTAAAAATTCATCTCCCTGCCATAAGAATGACTCAAGATCTACAATAAACAGTCATTTCGATACTTTCACAAATAAAATGCCCATTCTTCATGAAGCAAGCACGCAATGAGTGGCGAAATATCAGTGAAAGATTTTCAATCGCACCTGAAAGAATTTTAAAAATTGTGGTAACAATCGAACGCAACAAGAGAAAAAATTACCAGTTTTATCCTCTTGCTGCATACCTTTGAAAGGTAATTCAAGAATCAGATATCGCCAAACAAAATGTCAATAGGGAATGACATAAGGCAAGGCAAAGATATCTGCAGCCTCAATCTGTAGTCCTTTAGCCCACACCTGAGGAGTTGTTCCATCGGCCTTGGGTTTTGTACTAGAACGAGGGTTCTCACTGCTAAAGAGCCAATCTTGATCATGAGACTCCCTCAATTCCTCCATTTTAGGAATGGAGTATATAGTGCTGAGATACTTAGTATCTGGGTGAGGTTTTATTGATGGTATTTGATCTTTCTTGGATGAATCCACAGTAATAGGAGGAGGAACTATAGGAGGCCTGCAAACATCTGATGGCTGAATTTTCACCTTGCCATTAAGATGGTTGCCATTGTTATCTAGGCCTCTCTCATTCTTGAAATGATTGATGGCTCCAAGCTTTGTATTGGGAATCAACTCCGATGGCCTTCCATTCTCCACTGTAGATTTGGAGGAGGGAGCACTTGTTCTTTGTAGCTTGTTAGGTCTCCCATCAATTTGAGGTTCTGTGATCAAATGAAAAATGAGAGCAACAATAGCACAATAAATCTATAAGCTCTCTACAATGACATCGACAGGCCCAGTAACTTTGAATGATTTATAGACCACAATAAACAGCTAGTTACAAACGTAAAAAAGTTGACTCACCATGCAAGAAACCATTTCTTTCAAACTCTTTCCTCTTCTTGTTGATCCCATCAGCACCAATAGTATTTATAGTTTCTACATGGGGGCCTAAGGTCTTATTGTTTAGGCTGCCGATTTGATCTTTTATTCCACTTTCTTTTAATTTATCATGTTTTTTATGTTTGTGTTCTTTTTCCCTCTTTTTCTCCTCCTTTTTCTTCTCTTTGTGTCGGTCTTTATCCTTCTCCTTTCTTTTCCTATGCCCCTCTTTCTTTTCATCCTCAGATTTCTTCTCTTTAGTTTTCTCCTTCCCTTCTGCCTTTTTGTCTGTAGACTTACCGACTGGCAATCCCTCTGTTCTTCGCTCAGTTCTAGTGATATTCGGGAACGAAGATCTCTCCTTCTCCATTGCAGGAGCAGCACCCATGTCCTCAAATTTTCTTGGAACTGAAGAGGTGAGACTTCTTGTTGATTGTTCGATCCCATCATTTCTTTTTGTTGTTGATCCAATGGCGTTTGATACCATATCATTACTCGCCACTCTTTCCTTTTGCATTGAATTGACAGAGAATATGCCCTCAGTTCTTTGTACAGAAATGGGAACTTTATCCATGGGGCGACCTGTAGCATGGTTTCTTTTTTGCTCTGCAGAAGTAAAAGCTCCAATCTTCTCATTCCTTGCAGCTCTTTGCTTCTCCATAGTAATTGCAGTGCCCATACTCTCAATTCTTTTCTGCATTTGTGGGGTGAGAATCTCCTTTCTTCCTTGCTCTGAAAAATTGAGTTGCGGAGCCTTTTCACTATTTGCAACTTTTTGCTTCTGTGAATTAACTGCAATCCCAGAGCCCTCTGTTTGTTTCTGAAAAGGGGGCGCGAGTTTTTCATTTCTACTTTGTACTGTACCAGTGACATCTGCAACCACTTTATTGCCTGTAGAATTTTCATTCCCCGTACCAGTTGAACAGCTAATGTTCTCGCCTCTTTTATGGGTTGTAGAAGATAAATCTTTGACCATGAGATTTGCTGCCCCTTGTTCATCATCTCTGATTCTTCTTCCAAATTCCTCCTTAAATTTGGAATCATTAATTTCCTCAGCCTTCTGCTTGTCAAATCCAAGTATATCTTCATGATGAACCTCAGATAGATGCTCAGTTTTTCTTCGATCCTCTGATGTTTTATTCTTGTCTTTGTCCTTTTTCTTGTCTTTGTGCTTTCCCTTTTTATCTCTTTTCTCCTTGTGTTTATCTCTGCTTCTGTCTTTGTCCTTCCTTTCTTTGCCTTCTCTTTTTTCTTTGTCCTTCTCCTTCTTATGCTTTTTTTCTCTGTGTTTCTCCTGTAAATGTCATAGTTCGCATAAGTACTGATTGTCATATGACCAGGGAGATGACTGTAAACAGTGCTTCAAGCCTGATGCTTTGCTAATAAATGACAATTGATAAAATAGACCAGGCATGAGCAACACAATAGACAAAAGTAGAATGTTCATTGCCAGTATTGATCCCAAACTAAAGAACCAACAAGAAAGATAACTCAAGAATAATACCTAACATAAGGAAAGTAAGACCACTATGAAGTTATAGAAGATAATATAGCCTATAGTGAAACTGGTAGGACGCAAGCATCTTATACCAACCAGTGTAGAACAATCAAAGAAAAAAAAAATCAATAAATGAACTGAAAGAGGAGAGATAACCCCTGCTGGCCTTTACAGTTTTATCTCGACATATTAGATAGAAGAATTCAAAAACAAAATATTTTCCTTGGAGAAGACTGTTTTTCTCATAATGCTCTTACAAAGCAAGAATTGAACAGCATGAAAAAGTGATGATTGCTTTTTCATCTACAAACTACTGGAATTCTACCATCCGAACAACAGAATTATAATGGTATGTGTGGATCACATTTTGATTTAATAGCTACTTCCCCCAATACAAAAATATATGCTACGTATGGCTTGCAGAATTTATTAATAGAACATAAACATTACAAAGGCATCACAAGAGTAAGTTGACAGTAAAAATACCATAACAATTATCTAGTATGACTGTCATGGTCCAGAAGGAAACTAGACTATTCCAACTTTTGCATTACCTTATCGGAAAGTTGTACAAACAGTATGCAGATACTGCCTCAAAACTGGTCTTAGAATTCACTTTATAACTGAAACCCAAAATCAATAATATAATTAAAAAAACATAGTCCTAAACCTCATACCATTTATTAGTTACAAAGAAAATATATGAAGCTACAACACTCATATACATAACGACCATTACAGCAGCTGAAATTAATATATGAAAAACCACAATTTTAAAGTGAATGAATTCACAAGGCACTTGGTTTACATTTTATGTCTTTGTACCTGAAATTAGTAATGGCCATTACATACATACACTGTTTAAAATTGGATACCATATTTGTACTAAAATGCCCATTACAATTCCCACTGAATATACCATGAGTCTCTCACAATGCATCCAATATAGGTATGACTCTCTGGCAGAAGAAACTATGCATCAAAGTTATGGTGTCATTATCAATAGCCTTATGGTCCTTGCACTTGGATTTATGTTGCCAACTATTTATATATAGTCATGTCGAAGGTGTTGCATTTTAGAGATTTTTACAGTTTCTCCCGATTTGACAACTTTGACCATAATATTTAAATAAGTGAATCTAATAGATCCAAGTTTGCCAACTCGGTTAAAAAATGAACGGAAGAAAGTGCTCATACTCTTCCATGAATCCAGAAGTATCATTCTGACAACCACAATGAGCGAATGATCCCAACGAAGAAATACCAGGTGCTAGATGTACCAACTGAATCCTGAAAACTGAAGAGAGTGCCGGAAGAGTGATGTGTCAAATATTCTGTACCTGGGCACATTGGTTTCCTTAACATGATATCATGACTCTCTACAAGAAGACATTTGTATATAGTCTCTAGTCTCATGTTGGAGATAGATAAGGGGGGAAAAAGGAACACAAAAAAGGGCGC
>JBAKGM010000200.1:11004001-11025838 GCA_037177215.1 Asparagus racemosus | reverse complement strand
CCCCCCCCTAGCCCCCACCTACAACACTTTTTCACTATCTATCTTAAATAAATTCCCAAACATGATAAATGTGTCCCCTATCTTCCCTTACCTCACATTAACCTCAATCCAAACAAGCATTAGGTTAGATCCCAACATCTTTGGTTGGGTTTGTTACGCTCTCGTTATAGAAGAGAAAATGCAAAAGGTTAGAAGAGGCGTGGGAGGGGTATTTTTGTTGGTTATAGGAATCAAATTGATCGCGACGTGATATTTGTGAACATGCTAAATGGGACTGGAAGAAGGACAAGGTCGTAACCACTCCAAGTTGAAAATTTTCATCATCGACGAGTAGAAATTGAAATAATAATATATTTAAGAACCAATACAAACATCTCCAAATCCATCGTTTCCATGCCCAACTACAAACTGAAGAAAAGCTATGCCTAAAAATTTCTTGGAAGCAAACAAAACAAAATAAATTGAAGAAAAGCTAGGCAGGAAGAGATCGATGTGACAGAAAAATAATGCACGGGGTGTTGTTGGAAAGATTCAAGACAAAGATGTTACTGGCTCAAAATGGGTTTATAATGTGAAAAATTGAAGTCACTATGACAACTTATCAACTTGTACCTTCTAAGCTTCTTCATTAGCACTAACATCTTCTAAATTTTAGATGACGCCACGTTTTTTTTTTTTTTTTTTTTTTGAGTGAAATCTCTATCAAGATGTTGATGTGTTTATCTCACAAGTAGACAAGCCTGTTAGAAATAATATAAAACTATAATCCGCCCAGCTTTTCCACACACTTAATAGATAGGTCTTGCATTCTGAAAATTTGATCTTCCACCAATCTGAAGAAAATCACTTTGCTGCGCTGACTACAACACCCTCGTACCAAATTGATCCAAACTGGTACATAGACACTGGTGCAACTAATCACATAACTAGTGATCTGGACAGGCTTACAATCAAAGAGAAGTACAATGGAGCAGACCAAGTTCAGGTCGGCAATGGAGCATGTTTGTCAATTTACCATGTTGGTCGCTCTAAAATCAATACTCTTATGAATTCCTTGATTCTCAAAAATGTTTTGCATGTTCCATAAATAACCAGGAACCTTATTTCTGTCCATAAATTTGCTAAAGACAACAATGTGCTCTTTGAGTTTCACCCATATCATTTTTTTTGTTAAGGATCTGGCTACGAAGAGAAAAATCTTCCAAGGCAAATGTGAAGGTGGCCTGTATCCACTCAAACCCGACAACATTGCTTCTTCAAAGACAACTTTGCTCAATAATAAAAGTAGCCAAGACCAGTGGCATAGAAGACTTGGCCATCCCTCCACTTCAATTGTTCAATCTGTTCTACATCTGAATAATCTTCCTTTTTTGAAAAATAAAGACATTCATGTATGTGATGCTTGTCAACAAGCAAAAAGTCATCAATTACCTTATTCTACTTCCATTCATACTTCTATGTCTCCTTTAGAACTTGTGTTTTCTGATGTTTGGGGTCCAGCACCTCGATCTGTTGGTGGATACAAGTACTATGTAAGCTTTCTTGATGATTTCAGCAAATTTACATGGATCTATCTTTTAACTTGCAAGTCAGATATAGAACGTGTTTTCTTACAATTTCAAAACCATATTGAGAGTATACTTGGAAAGAAAATCAAGTGTATGCAAACTGACTGGGGTGGTGAATATCAAAAACTCCACAAAATTTTCAAAAATGTTGGAATCGAACATAGAGTTTCATGTCCCCATGCTCATCAACAGAATGGTTCTGCTGAAAGAAGACACAGACATATAGTTGAAGTTGGCTTAGCTCTTTTAGCTCAAGCTTCAATGCCTATTAAATTCTGGGATGAGGCTTTCCAAACAGCATGTTATCTTATTAATCGTTTACCTAGTCGTGTTATCAACAGTACTACTCCCTTGGAACGACTCTTTAGTACAAAACCAAACTATTCTCTTCTCAAAGTCTTTGGTTGTGCATGCTGGCCTCATCTAAGACCCTGTAACTCTCAGAAACTTTCCTTCAGATCAAAACAATGTGTTTTCATTGGGTACACCTCACATCACAAGGGATATAAATGTCTTCATATGCCAACTGGTCGAGTCTTTATCTCACGAGATGTTGTTTTTGATGAGCACGTCTTCCCCTTTTCAGAAACATATGAACATGCAAAACAATCTTCCCAATTAAGTACTAATCCCATACCTCTACCACAGCCTACAATTTCAACCTTACCTCCGAACACCCAAAACCAACCACAAAACTCCACCGATATCTCTGAAAACAATAAATCTTTTACCTCACCTAATAGGAGTGACCAACAGGTAATTGAGGAACAAGTCTTGTTGCAGTCTGAATCTGTTTCTGCAGAAAATTCAACAAGAGAGGTGCAACCTAGACACCCTATGAGGACAAGACTGCAAGATAATATCTGTAAGCCGAAGCAATATACCGATGGGACAATATGCTATCCAAATCGCAGAAGTGCCTTCTCTACCGTAGTGGAACCTTCAATTCATATTATTGCTCTTCAAGATTCTAATTGGAAACAAGCAATGGATGCTGAATATGATGCCTTATTGAAGAATAAAACATGGCACCTGGTTCCACCGCAACAAGGATGGAATGTCATTGACTGCAGGTGGGTTTTCAAACTTAAGAGAAAGGCTGATGGCACTATTGATCGACACAAGGCAAGGCTAGTGGCAAAAGGATTCAAACAAAGATATGGCACTGACTATGAAGACACTTTCAGCCCTGTGGTAAAATTCACTACAGTTTGGCTTGTACTCTCTCTAGCTGTCTCACGTGGCTGGAATCTAATGCAGATTGATGTGCAAAATGCCTTTTTACATGGGGTTCTCAATGAGGATGTGTATATGAAGTAACCACCAGGGTATGAAGATACAAGATTTCCTCATTATGTTTGCAAACTAGATAAAACTCTGTATGGACTGAAACAAGCACCACGAGCATGGTATTCTCGCTTGAGTGCAAAGCTGCAGGAGTTTGGTTTCTCTCCTTCTAAGTCTGATACATCACTCTTTATATATAATCAGCATGGATTAGTCATTTACATGCTTGTGTTTGTCGATGACATTATTATTGTCAGCTCTTCAACTGTTGCTACTGACAAACTCTTGCAGCAACTGAAACAAGATTTTGCCATCAAAGATCTTGGAGATCTGAATTATTTCTTGGGTATTGAAGTAACTGCTACACAAAAAGGCATCACCTTGACACAACAAAAGTATATCACAGATTTGCTCCACAAGACGAACATGTCTCAGTGCAAACTAGTGACTACTCCGATGGCAACAACTAAAAAATTGTCCAAGGCAACAGGAGAACCATTATCTGAAACTAATGTCTCAAGGTACAGAAGCGTAGTAGGTGCTCTTCAGTATTTGACACTTACAAGACCTGATATATCATATGCTGTAAACAAGGTTTGTCAATTCATGCAAGCACCTACAGAGACTCATTGGGCAGCTATTAAAAGCATTTTACGTTATCTTAAGCACACAACTACTCTTGGGCTATCCATAAACAAGTCAAGTTCAGTCTTAATTAGTGCATTTTCAGATTCAGACTGGGATGGATGCTCTGATGATAGACGTTCCGCTGGAGGATTTGCTATATTCTTTGGCTCTAATCTTGTGTCATGGAGCTCAAGGAAACAACCTATGGTGTCTAGATCAAGCACTGAAGCAGAATACAAGTCCCTAGCAAATGCAACAGCTGAAGTTATGTGGATTCAGTCGCTACTTCGAGAACTTGGTGTATTTCAATCTAGACCACCCAGCTTGTGGTGTGACAATCTAGGAGCAACATACTTAACTGCAAACCCTGTTTTCCATGCTTGAACTAAGCACATTGAAGTTGATTTTCACTTCGTGAGAGAAAGAGTAGCTCACAAGGCTTTGGAAATAAGGTTCATCTCTTCACAAGATCAACTGCAGATATCTTCACCAAGCCATTGTCGACACAACTCTTCAGCTGGTTTTGAAACAATCTCAATCTTACATCTGTAACCTTGAGATTGAAGGGGCATGTTAGAAGTATTAATCCCTAACTGTATTGATTTAGTCAACGTATTACTAGGAGGTAGCTTAGGAGGTAGTTTAGTAAATCATCACGTCATTCTGTTAAGCCATGATCTGACGAATCTCCTGTACTTGTTTTACGTTTTTGTTGTAACTGAATTGTACTATAAATACAGCAGTAAGCCCCTGAGGCATTGATACGGCAATACAATTTACATGGTATCAGAGCAACCCAAGTTCAAATCCCACAGGCCACGAATTTTAAGCGGATTTTCTAAAAATTGATACCGCTGCATGAGTCCAGGTCTCGACCCATAAAAGGGCGCTCAACCTGTGGGGGCAAGTTAGAAATAATATAAAACTATAATCCTCGATCCTCACCATAACTTCGGAGTTTTGATGTAATGGTTAGAGGGACTAACTTTAAGAATGCCAGAGAAATTTTGGAGGAATTTGGTTCAAGTGAATGCAAGCCTATGGACTCTTGTTGACTGAGCAAGTCGATGAAAGATGGAGAAGCAAAAGGGGAGGTGACTTTTTATGGAAACCTAGTTGGCAATGTGTTATATCTAGCCATAATAATGTCGGTTGTCATAGTTGACAATTCATTGGATTTGTATCCACATATTTTCTAGTCAATAGAATATAGGGTTAATTGCAAATAGATCCATTGTAGTGTCACCCAATTGCAAATGGTGCCTTGTACGCTTTAATTCTATACGTCTCTAGTCTTTACCCAAGTGCGAATACATTTTTTTAGTAAACTTAATGATTCTTTTGCGAGTCAAATTTTTTTTAGCAATTAGTGGTCTATCCTGACCAACAGAACTACAAAGACTCTACATCTGTCTCCTCAAAGCCTTCTTAACTATTTTAAGAAAAAAATAATAATCATCTGGAGAGTCCATAAATAATAATCATCTAGAGAGCCCATACCTACATATGGAATCTTATCCCAATTCTAACCGAATCCTCTTTAAGAACTGAGCAATGCTAGCTCAACTACAAATTCCATATCATATTGGAACTACAAGAAACAAAGATGTACATCATTATTTTTGAGTTGCTAAAAGAAAATTTGAGGAGTGATCACTGATGAGCGAACCTGCTCTTTTGTTTCTAGTAGTACGTAAGTCTTTTTTTCTTTATTATAAATAACATAGTTACTATTCTCCTTACATAAAAAATGATGCCCCAATACTGATAATGTAGAATATACAGGTTGACTTATTTGTAAGATGAATGATCAATAAATAGCATCGTTGCTGTTTGTCAATAAAATGAGCAGAATCCAAATTAATTTTCACTTTCTATGAAGCTTTTCCAAAAATAAAATGTTAACAAAAACCCAAAGCAGCTGACTGTCTCCCTCGTACAAAGATCTCACTTATAAAAATATAGCCAATGATCAACAAAGAGCATTCCCACAGGGCGAAGGAAAAACAATTTCATCCAAGCCAGCAACAACAATTTTGGAGGAAAACAAGGCTTTGCATAAGGATTTATAAAAATTTGTTTTCTTCAACCAGGGGAGCAACAATACTCTTTAAGATCTGCACCTCAGTTTAGGTACAAAATGTAGCAAGAAAACATGTCTGAAAATAAAAATTATTCAAAAAGAGGATATAAACCATCGTTAGCAACCGTTGGCAATTGTGAAACATTTAAATCGAAGGCGACTAAGCCCTATTCATTACATCACAGATAAAAACCTAAACTAAACTAGGCGCATAAATAAAACTAAAGTAGGCAAAACAATCCAAGTAGAGACTGGATAATAACATGCATCAGTACCCGCCGCCATAATTTCCCCCACCAAATCCACCACCACCACGGTATCCACCGCCACCACCACTCTGCCTCTCAGTAGCATAGCTTACGCGAATGTTCCTACCATGTAGTTCCTGAAATAATATGAGAAACTAAGGTTATCGAAGCTCACAAGCACACTAATTCGAAACATGGCAAACTCAATAAACTGTGTCCATGCACATTATTTTTGTGCATTACTAATAGATGATTGCAAAGGAGGTTGCGGGATGCACAGGTTAGGAGATATATAAAATTATAGTTAATGGGGGCAAGCAAGACTAATGGTAGGCCTAAGAACTTGTTAGAAGCAATTGTTCGAAGTAATTGAGAAGGATATGATACTAGTCAACGGAGGAGATGCCCCTTAACATAACTGAATAGAAGAATATTATTCACGTAAGACAACCCCAAAAAATTTAAATAGCGCTTTTGTGCATTAGGCCCCAAATCTTTGTTAATTCTATATTAGACCTCCAAATCTTTGCTAATTCTATATTAAACCAGCAAATCTTCACATTTGTTCAAAATGGGGTCGTATTTCAAACAGTTTAATAGATTAGAGGGTTTTATCTAACATGGAATAATAGATGTGATAATCTAATTAGAAATATGAAGGTTTGGAGTCTAGTTTAAAAATATGAAGATTTGAGGGTCTATTATATAACTAACAAAGATTGAGGGGGTCTAGCGTAACAAAAATCCATTCGAATAAACTATTCTTGTAGTACTAACAGATGCGGAAAAAAATATATGAACATGATAAACAACCTGGCCGTCCATGCCGGACAAAGCTGAGCCAGCAGATTCCTCGCTGTCGAAGTTTACAAACCCGAATCCTCTAGACTTTCCACTCTCTCTATCCATGATCACCTTCGCTGAAGTATATAAGAATACATCCATATATTATACATAAGATTTCCAATGGGTGATCCTACCACTAATAAACAGTTGCAAGCTCAGTTTGTTTCTAGATAAAGAGCTCTAAAAAAGAAGATTTTGAGCGGTAGAAAATTCACAAACCTTCAGTGACAGTACCAAAGTTGGTGAATGCCTCTTTAAGTGACAGGTCATCGGTACCATAGGAAAGACCTGGTAGTAAGAAATGCTTAAATTCTCATTTCTAATATTAGGAACTAGTTCACGGCGCAAGTCATGTACAGCAAAGAGACATTTTACCTCCAACAAAAAGCTTGGAGGAGGACATGTAGCGAGCAGAATTAAGCAAATGCATCGCAGGACCTGAGCCATTGGTGATCTTGCCCCCGGAAACACTTTGTCTGATGAGGCCACCGACTTTACTGCAGAAAGCCATCTCCCAACAATCTGCGTGTATCTGTTCAAAATTTGCATATAAGAGGATTGCTGGAAAATCATCGGATAATGCAACGTTATGTGAATACTAATGAAGTCTTACTTCATCATGGATTTTTAAAAAATAAAATTTGAAGAGCAAACTGAGAGATAGTTTATTTGTTAAAAAAAACAAATTTCTCACACTCTAACTAAAAAGTTAAAATCAAGAGAACCCGGAGAACTGCAAAATTTTAGGTTAATTTCAGAAAACCCACCTTAAATTTGAGTGGTGTTGCACATAACCCCCCACTTACAAAACCCCCGCTAAACTTTAGCTTATCTCACCTAACCCCCCCTAAACTTAGTTTAGCTTAACTAGTTCCATCTTTAAGAGCACTTGTTAGAGAAATCCGAAAAAACCTCAGAAAGCTATAATGATTTGGCCTTTAGAATACAAGTAAACATGATGACATACAAGAACATGAGAACATTGAAATAATGATGAGGCCTCTTCAAGACATTTTGGTGATCTTAGAATATTCATAACTAAATCAATCTTAATTTTCAACTGATAAAATGAATATTTATAGATCATGAATCTTTAGGAATCACACACTCCTGCAAACACGTGGCCAAACAAAAGAAAGAAAAAATGGAGCGATATACCTGTTGCTGCAGTTTTCAGAGGCGGCGGCCGTCGGAGGTGAAGCAGAAGAGGCGGCGGCTGAAAGAGAGAAGCACCGTGGCTAGGTCTTCGAATTTTTTATAAGTACTCAAGTCGGGTCGGGTCACAAACGTCTATATGTGGAGCTGACCCGGATTGTACATTAGGTTTTTTTTGTTTTTGGGAGCGGGTCGGGTTTGGCCGGTTCAAGACCTTTGGGCCAACACCTTTGGGCCACGTTGGTTCGGTTTGTAGTTTAATTGATGAAGCCACATAGCCTGCAACATATATGAAACTTGGTTGACTTTTGGATCTTAAATCATGTGTTAAAGGCCCACTTGTGCTTGCAATAATAGCTTGGAATAAGACTTTTAATAGGGTTAGTTTTTTTTTATTTTTTCTTTTTTTTTTACGGAGAGGGGTTAGTTTACAAAAGAACTGGTTTAGAGGGGTCTTTTTTTTCACTTAGGGAAAGTTGGGTCAATTTTAATTTAACTTTTGCCTAACACTTTTCTCCTCAAAATGAGACTAGGGTCAACCCTAGTTGCATTTTGAGGAGTTGCCAAACAAGCCAACAGTTCTATTTAGATCATAACACTATTAATAGTATTGGATAGTTATGATGTTGAGTAGCATGCGGAAACTGTAATAATAAAAGCACCATTCTAATTGGAAAAGGATAACTCCATTGCATTGAACTTCGCTGGATTTTGACAGCCTTACTTATGATTAAACTTTGACAATGTAATACTTATGGTTAATCTTGAAGTTATATAAGTTGTCTTGTCTTATTCTAATTGTTGAATGCTATGCCAAGCTGCTGGCATTCATATTCGATGACAACAATGAGCGCATTTTGAACATCAGACGCGAAGATGTGACGCAAAGATGTTGTATGAAATAAAAACCTAATTAATTCTCTACTAGGATGTGTTGGGGGCTTGTGGATGTCTATTTGGATTCAAATCTGTGCAGTTAAAGCAAGTTATGATCACTTCATTTATTCCCTTTTTTTTATTTGGTAAAACAAATATATATTATAGACTGATGAGGGATGATTATCCAAATACAAATTCATTTCATTCTGGTGCACGCTACCTTTCATAGTCAGACATCACCAAAATGAACCTCCTACAGTAGCAAGCTATGACGAATAATGAAGAATAATCACAGCCGTTTGTCTATCAAATAATAGAAAAAAGAACACAGAGAATTAGGAGAGAAGACTAATATATTACGCCCACTAACAGCGAACAAACTTTCATTTACAACCACTTCTGCAACAAAGAATAAATGAATAAACACAAGTGTACATGCAGAAAGAGTTGCAGAATGGACCTGGGGAGATGTATGGAACTCAGTTCTTACATGAGCAAAGAGTGAATGGAAAAAACAATATCAAGGCTTAGAAACTTATTTAGCTCATTCTGAATACGAGTCGTAAAAATCACTTGGGCACGGGGTCATCACCTCTGACTCCAATACCTGAACTACTCTGTGCATCGTGGGTCGGTCTTCTGGAGTGGAGGATACGCACTGAGTTGCAACTGAAAGCAAAGCATCGAGGCTTTCATTCTGCACTCCTTCACATTCTGGATCTATTATTTCTCTCTGACGGTTCTCCACAACCAAAAAATTCAACTGCAAGATAGATGAACGCTTGATGAGCAAAAGTAATGAGAAGCTAAACATGCTCACTACGGTGAAGTTAAAGAGATTCTGACAGAGGACATATTTGGCACCATCACCAATGAGCTTTATCATGTATGGCTCATGAAGCACCCACCACTTAGAAATCAATAAAGAACAAGGAGAGCATCGTTCATAGGTCAACTTCTCCTGAAGGTTAATTTGTTTATAAATCCAAAGGTTAAAAGATACAAAGTTTTGTGGAAAATGACTAAAACATTCTTAAGACAGACTCATAGAAGCACAACCAAAAGTGGCAGTAAACTTGTCTAAACTTTTCAACATAGAGTGGAGTTCAGCTAGAGATTTTAAAGGAAACATATTCCTTTTATGCATTGAAAAGTTTCTAGATCGAGTTAATTGTCATTTACATATACATATGTACATCCATATATACATGCATAGATATGATCACTTATTGTGGATGAGTGCCCTTGCAGAAAATCATCGAACACTATAAAAGGTATCTAAGATCCATCCCTCCCTCCTTCCCTCTATTTAATTCATTTTCCCTTGCTGGTTCAATTTCTCTTAACTCTTTCTTTCTTTAGTTTCGTTCTCCGTTTCTTTCTAATTCTATTTCTTAAACATCTATCTCCCTTTACCCTTCTTCACTCTAAATTTTCTCCAACTCGCTTTCCCTCTTTAATACTTTCATTGTCATTTAATTTTTTCTAAGTCTTTCTGCCTCTCTAGCTAAAAATCATCCAACACACTTTTTCTAGTTTTTCTTTGAATCTCCTCAACTCTCTTTCTCCTCTCGAAATCCCTTTAATCTTTTTAAGCAACCCTCATTCTAACTCTCCAAATCTCTCTTTAAATATCTAGTCCCTTACTTTTTCTGTCGCTTCATATCTATGTCACACGGGTGTGCATGCAGGTGCACGACACGACAAATTTATATAAGGTAGGATATTTAGACACAACAAAATACATATACATATTGAAATTAGTAATTTACATTAGATCGATTTTTGTTTTTCATTCACATGCTATGCTAAGAAAACTAAAATTCCTATAACATTTTATGTTTCAAGTATCAAGTAGATTGCAAATGGGAAAACTACTCGTTTTTGAACTAGATACCTAAACGATTCTTTAAAATCATAATTCTGAACTGGGTATGGGTTGAAACGAACCAGCCACGTGTCCAATGATGTGCATGAGAAGAAGTGGTTAGGAAGCATTAGATACATGTCAAAGAAGTGAGTGACGAGTGTTTAGACCAAACGCTGTATGTATTATATAATTGAGTATATGTCTGAATAAATGTATGCATATTCAAGGAGTGTCAAAGTCGGGCGCGTAGTAGTAGCCTATACGTGGAGTTGGGGTAACTTATCTTCTTTCAAATAGAAAACAAAAGGGAGTAAAAGACAAAGGAATTTGACAGAAAGCGAAGGAAAGTTATAAAGCAACTGAAAGTTGGAGAGAATAAATGAGGTAAAGAGCGACACTGCTTCAGTAATCCTTACCCTTTCAAATGGAAATAACATACTTTTCTATACTTTTCTTTTCTGTTATTTTTCCTACGGGAAAATAATATAAACAATTAATTTCTTTGCAAAACAATGAAAGATAGAGAGATTTACGAGAAGGTTATAAAAAAGTAAACTTGAGAGATAAAGAGGTTTAGACAGCGAAAGTAATTTATGGGAAAAGGAGGGTTAGACAAATAAGCTTAGAGAGGATGTGCCCAATAGTTAGAGAGGAGAGAGACGATTGACGAGAATCTTTGAAAATCTTGAAAGTTTGGGTGTCTTTGGAGGGGTATTTTCATCCAAAAATAGCAGGCAGTGCTGCGAGAGAAGTATCAAAACTTTAAACCTCTAGGAATTTTTTTTTAAATTTATTTCGTGAGAATTGCAAGGAGGCTAATTACCCGAAATACATATAAAGGGGGAACATATTACCATTTATTAATGTCTAGATATTCAAATTCAAACGCACTGATGAAAGGGATGGTTTGCAACCTTATCCTATTATGGAATTCTAATTTTTGTGCAACAGATTTATATACATTATATAAACTTAATATGTTCACATAAACAAGTATTTCTTGCTTTTGTTATTGATGTTTTTTTAAATTAAATTAATGCGGCCACCTGAGAGGGAGGGAAGGTTAGGGCATGTATTCTTTTATTTGACCATGTAAATGCATGTGATTATGGTAAGTGAAATCCGAGTGGGTGGGGAGAGGGATGGGGGTTCCATTATCATTTTCATTAGTTCCTAAATTTCATGGATTTCTTACAATCTTCTCATTTATTTTATCATCAATATCAGGCTGCTAGGAGCTCGGCAGTCAAATAGCTGTGAGGCCCTAGCCATTCTTATAATTTGGTGCCCCTGATGGACACACAGAAACGTGAAGAGGTCGGATTTCTTGAAATTGGAGGCAGGTAAGGGATAATAACTATTGGTATAAGTGGAACCCAATTTCAGTAATGCAGAAGCATTATTAATGTGAATAGCTTTTCTGCATTAGCAATGTGAATAGCTTTGTCAAGGTCACAGCTGAACATGCTGACATATTACTCTAGAATCATCTCTATCCAAATCCACTTCTAATAGAGGACAAAGGGATAGGGAAGATTCCAGCAACTTTGCCCCCATTGCATCTGCAAGATCCAAGCACTAGAAAGTGGAAAATATCAAGGCAATGACATAGTATGAGAATCACCAATTTGGTTGTGATGCCAAATTTGGTGGTTTTGACTGTAAACCACAGACCAAAACAAATCCTCAAAATTGTATATAAAGTTGTAAATCAAATAGGTAGGGTTTTATCAGCAAGCACCAGCACTCATTACCAGAGCCGTACATTATATTAAGGTTTATTTATGCAGTAGATTGAGATATCCATGAGAATCTATAACTTGTGATAAAATTATGAGAGCGTAAGTCATTACGATACAGGCAACAAAATGCAATATACAATACATGGGAATGACGAGATAATTGTGGAAAGCAGGAACTGTAAGCCTGAAGATATGTTTATAGGTGATCACAAATGATTGAGCTTGTCCAATGCTAATGAAACTTCATGACGGAAAATTTAGCAATTCATAATGGGGTTTCCCAATACATAAAGTGAAATATGCCACCATGCTTGCACTCTATCTGCACAATACATTTCAAAGACGATATGTGACATCATTAGGTATCACAGGATAAACTTTCCTCATAATTGCAATCTAAAACTCCAACCTTTATCTGCATTATTTATCATGGTTGGCCTAAAGTGCAGTTTTAAACTAAAAGGTATATAGATGAAAAAAAAGTCTCCAGATCACATGAGTTTTCATCTGCTCAAGACCAAATCCGAACATAAAGTTCTATATAGAATGGAATTTCCTACAGTGGATACAGCATAGGGGCAGCTATTTGTTGGGGTACAGTTATTTCCCTCCGAAACAAGTAGCATATGAAGTATCGACAACTTAATGTAATATCGCAATCAACATGTATGTTTTCAGTTTTCACTAATCGCTAATGGGTCGAATCAGATAAGTATGTTAACAAGATAAGAAAGAGCGTCTTGACCATTTCAACGGCCAACACAATGGTTACTGTTTAAATTAGCAACACACAGGTCAAATTGTGACCCTTTTCTTTAAAAGTCAACAGAAAGATTACCTGAGTAAAAGAAGTAAAAGGAGTTCTTCACTTTAATGTGAAACAGAGAACAAAAGTATGTATGGGCATATTAGCATAAACTCAACTTTTATCTTGGTAACTTATAACTATACTGTGGATAAAACACTATTCACGAAGGAAAATAGAGCCATACCCATCCTACTATATTCAAGCCTTTTTCGATAAATGATGAATCAGTGGGTCGTTTTCCACTCATTACTTCAAGCACGAATACTCCAAAACTGTACACATCCGTTTTTTCTGTCGCCCTACCACTTTGCATGTACTCTGCAGAATATCAAAAAATGATTAACAAAATTATCAAAATGTTCCAAACATAAGTATTTCTATTTAACCAATTACAACCAATGATTAGAACCTTCTATCAGAAAAGGGGGATAGAAAACACTTGAGATCCATAAATTGAAACCTATAATCACAGTTGGTCTCGTAAGGATTTAAAAAAGGGGACAATTTTTGAGTTATGCGAAAATATTACCGCACAAAATTATGATTTTCCTCAATGTAGATGGAGAGGCTTTTGCATTAGGATGACCAATAGGGAAAAGACGAAAGCACATAAAATATATTGTATTATATCAGTTATCCATAAAAAACTGATGCATATTTAAAGCCTCATCACCAGTTGACACTTCCATATTCAACCTTGTGCATGATACCATGTGCATGGAATTTGACGCAAGTTTCATGTGTGTTAAGCTTGCCACAATGAGACAGCTTGAGGTCATAAAAAATATAGCATTAGATTGCAGTGTGTGCGCGCGCACAAACATGCATATGTGTGCATGTGCGTGCATGTGTGAGTCTGTGACATGTATTGTTGTACATTTCATTTAATACCTGGAGCCAGATATCCAAATGTCCCAGCTACTATAGTAGTGATGTGAGATTCTTCATCCTCCAGCAACTTTGCAAGTCCGAAATCAGACACGCGAGCCTCCAGATTTCCATCAAGTAAAATGTTGCTTGACTTAATGTCACGATGAATGATTCGAGGTGAACAATCATGATGCAAGTATGCAAGCCCTTTTGCAGCTCCCAATATGATATTAAGGCGTGCATCCCAGTCCAATTGTTCCGACCTCTCTGCTCAAGGATTTAGGGTTTTGTCAAGTTAAACAGTAAACAACTGTGTACTCATTGCACATTCTGGACTACTAAGAAATCAGTAAACATATACGCATGAATTGCATCTCCGCCAAAAAGTGTGGGATGGGACGAAGATGATTCTTCAAAAATAGTTTCGGACATCAGTATATAGCTATGTTATTCATCATGATGCTGTATAGAAATTGATTTCTGAGGGTTTGATAGCTTCAGGATAGTAAGGAAACAAAAGTTCAAATTTTTACTAACCAAAGTACAAGTTAACTTCTCTTTTATGAATATTCTAAAGAAATCCAATATCACAAACTCTTCAAACTATTACTCTTTTTGGGCATGCTTTGATCATGCGTTGCAGCTGTGCTGAAGAATTACTGTCACTTAGCTAGTAATCCTTAAGGATCAAACAAACTTAGGCGTCCGCAGAATGATCATGATGTATGATTGTAAGCCACTTCTGCATAAGCTAAGACGTTAGTAGTGGTCCACCTACTTGAAACCAAAAACTAGTAGCTGGACACGGGCACGAGACATGGGTACGACATGGACACAGATGCAGACACAGAAATTCTTCAAAAAGTAGGATACAACAACACATCAGCATAATATTCAATATACGTATGTGTATTACCCAATAAGTACAATAATACAGAGAGTATATGCATGCATACACACATGTTCTTTTCTAGGTAAAAAGGTTACGGGTAATTGAATTGAAAACTGAAAAACAACATGCACAAAGAACGAGTGCAGCCCAATGAGCAGCGTGCGTTGAAAAAGATAGGATAAGAAACGGATGCATTAGTGAGCATTTAAAGGTAAGCTTCAAGCCTTCAACTAAAAAAAAAAGAGTAAGAATGGCTCCAGATGCTCAGGGCATGTATAACAGAAACCTAGGATGATAGCTTGTGACGGTTAAGAGTGAAATGAATATCTGAATGAATGACTAGGAAGGGTAAACAAGAAAAACAACACGGATTGAAGCAGAAAAAAAAGATATAGTGACTGCTAGAATAATAGATATGGACCTTACTAGGACCAAATGAAGAAAGCTAACTGACTACAAATTTTTATAAGTCATTTTTTATTCTTATTATTGCAAGCAATTCTTGATGGAGCAGGAACTTCCTTGGATAACCCTAAGATTCTCATGTCATCTAAAATATAAAATGAATAGCAGTGTGTCTTCTACACTAGGAAAATTTTCACTCTGCTCCTAAATGTTGATAGGTAACTCTCTTTGCATAATGTATATCAATGAATGACTTCACAGGAAGTGAAAGACCCCAGCGCATCACCTTGTCTCCAACTTTGTTTTTAATATGTAATACCCAATACGTTGTTCCTATTTCAAGTATCTAACCTTGCAGCTTTCACAAACAAATGGAAAGCAATGGGAGAAATAGTAACTTTATTCACCATTCTATTCACTTTCAAATGCTCTGAAATCTTCTACTTGTACTATTACTATTCGCAGAATGAATGAATGGAATTTGAACAGATGATATACTGTAAGATAGAACGGTCCTCTAAAGACCAGACAAAAGACGAACTAATTTAAGGGCCCCTCTATGCACATATTCTTCTATAAATATGCATATTAGATTTCTATCTTTTATTCGAGTTTGTATTTGTCCGTAAAAAAGCCCTACTACGAATGACAACAAAACGAACAGTGCCTTTATTTCAAATTATTGACAACTTCTATAAGGCTCTTAACCTTCCACTCAGTTCTGATAGGGATCATCTTCTCAGTTAGATTTACCATTGTGTCCTTCTTAATTGGTGTAATTTGCTAAAACTCATATCTCTACTGCAATTTAGACTCTTAGCAAGAGACAGATTTCTCACAGTTCATATTGATCTTCACAAATCAGTTTGAACATGAGTCTTGAATTCTTATATAATATTTTTCCTTGCCACTGTTAATTCCCAGAAAGTAGTTACTTGAAAATGCGAAACTGAATTCCACAATGACAGTGACTTTTACTGTTTAATTTCTGCATTTTTTAGCTCAAAGAATCTAAGTAAAGTTAGCAACTATACAATTTCCTTTCAACTTAACAAAAGAGATTTTTTACATGAAGATAGAGTAAAAGGAATGATGCATGTATCAAATGAGTAACTGAACTGGATATTGGTGTAGTTCAATTATCTGGTGAGCTAGGTGTACTCTTGCCTATTCCATAACAATTTAAGGAATGTGAGTCAAATATTAATAACGATAAAGTGAAACTGTAAGGTTCCTGGCGATGAAGGAAAACATAATAGAAAATGGTAATATTATGTGTTATACTTGGGAAAAAAATTTACAAAGCATACAATTTAAAGTAAGCTGCAGTAAAAATGAGCAGTTCTCACCATGTAAAGCTTCATCCAAGCTCCCGCCAGGCAAAAAATCATAAATTAATAACTTAGATGAGGGTGAATTGCAATACCCACGTAGATTTACCAAATAACGATGTTTAATACTGCCCAAGATCTCAAGTTCCCTATCAAAAAAGCGGTCAAGACCTTCATTTGTCTTTACTATTCTTTTCAGAGCAAAAATATTGCCATCATCCATATCTAGCTTGTATACAGTTCCAAAGCCACCAGAACCAATAATATGTTCATCATTCAAAGTCTCGAGCTTCTTGAGGATGTCTTTTGATGAGTAAGGCAAGTCCCCATGAAACATAACAATAGATGCACCTGAAAAGATAAGATATATAACTACAGTTCTCTTCCAAGTAATACATTTGCACTTTTAAAAAACAATCTATCGAGTTACTTGTAATTCTTATGCTCAATGCACTATCAAAAGATAAGATTTAAGTTACCTCCACTGACATCCCCTGCAAGACCTGTCATATCACTCTTACCAAATTTTTTGTACATAAAGCAGCCCCAGAAACACATCAGAGCAACCAACAATAAAGCACCAATTGTTGCTGCAGTACTTATAACAACTTTAGGACCTGTCTTCTTGTTTTGTTGGTTACCTGCAGTAACATGTTCCTATCAGAAACATTCAATAATATGTTTATATTTTTCCTAGGGAACAACAATGCACATGAAGTTAGCTCAAATCACAAGTGAGTAGAGCCTGTACATGAATTTCTAGAAGATAGGGCAAGAGAAAAGGGAAAGAAAAGAAACTAGAATGAATCAATCATGATCCCTTCACTCCAGAGGTAAACCCCTCAAAGTCAACCCCAGGAAGGAAAGTTTTTAAGGGAAAAACTTGTTCAAAATGAAGATTATCCAGTCAGTTCATAGTTGCTTTGAACCTTAAAAAAATGACTCTTCTAGGAGGCACTTGAAAACTCGAACCCCACCCCCCCACCCAAAAAAAAAGAGAGACTTCCAACAAAATTCATTTCCCATTTCCTCATACTCTCTTCTATTGTATTGGTGACAAAAATAAAATTAAAACATTGTCATAGCCTTAATCTAGCAAAGTTGAAGGAATTTGGAATTATAGAGGTATTAACTAACTGGATGATATGAAGTGATAAGAAAGTGAAGTATATTTCTTCTAGATAGATGCGTATACAGATGTTTTTAACAATTAACAGATTTTAACCATACACGCTTCAGAAGGTTAAGCCAGTTATCCACGAGTCGCTTAATCATCGTAGACACGTGAGCTATGGGGCCATGAGACGCGGACTCACTAACAAGTGCCTACAAAACATGGCCAATTGATATAGAATTGCAGAAAAATACCATCCCCTTCTCCCCATCGCACCCTCTCCTCCTTCCCTTCTCTAACTGAAATAATTTCTCAGGACCAAGCAACAGACATAATTCTTCAAACTCAGGCATGCCAGTTACCTAGCTGTGTAAGTGCCTAACTGATGCAGGACAAGTTAAAGTTTGAGTTGACTTCATTTAGTAATTTGGTTTGGATTTTATTTAGGAGAATCTTTATTTTAGTTGATAGGGAGGGATTTGCAGTTTGAAAGTTTATATTTTTAGATGCTTCTGCTAGATATTTGGTTAGGATCATATTTTCAGTTTTATTAGACAAGATTTTCGGTGATTTGATGTTATCTTTAGTATTAAGTTCATTCCATAAATTAGATGTATCCTCCATGAGGAAAGGTGATTAATTGATGAACGGAGATAGTGAGGGCATAAAGCCACAAATTATTTGTAATTTTTATTGTTTGTTTCTTTTCCACTTTTCCTCTCTTATCTTGCTTTACTGCAGCCACAAGACCCGAAGCAAGACCCTCTGTTTTCTTCCCTGCAACCACAAACAGCCCTCCCTCTCTCTATTTCTGTTCCAGCAGAAAAACAGCCTTTAATTTCTTCTTTTCTGCCCCCAAACAGCCAACCCTTCGCTACTCCTTTGCTGCCAACAGTCCCACAAACACACCCTGAAGCACCTTTGCGTACATGCCTGAATCAAAACAGCCCCCACCAAAGCTCGAGAACAGCCCTGAATCGATCCGAACAGCCACTATAACCTCAGTGTTAAAGAGCACCACAGATTAATCATGTCCAGATCGCCTTCCGCCCGATCCCCATCAATTGGTATCAGTGCTGAAGGATCTGCAGTTACCATGGGTAAAGTACTGTTACCTCCTTCACAACATTTTAATTTCAATCCATCAAAATTTGGTAGTTTTTCATATTTTTACGGAATTGATGGATATAAGGAGTCGTATGATTTAGAAATCTGGATTCAATATATAGAGGATAAACTTTCTATTATTATGATATGTCAGAAATAGAAAAAGTATTTATATGCAAAGTGTAGGCTCAAGAAAGAAGCCCAAGAATGATGGTCTAGAAATTATTCAAGTATCGTTCAGTACTTCAGCTATCCCTTCATGGAAACCTATGAAATTTCTTCTGTAAAGGAGATGCTCTTGTCAGCCAACTAGAAGATAGTATTGTTTCTCCTCAAAGCCGATTCCAGCCAGATGCGGACTTGCAGTCTGAATCAGAACCAGAGCTCGCGCCAAATTATGAGCCAAAAGAAGATGCAGTCAGAAGATTAATTTAGAGTGTGAGCCTAAGCAGAAGGCAAAAGAAGAAGAAATATCAAAAGATAGATTCAGAGCACAAGCTTGAACTGGAACTCGAACCTGAACTCGAGCCCGAAACAAAGAGAGAGCGGAAGGTTAACCCGGAGGCTGACCTCAAATCAAACCCAAAGCTCGAGTCCAAAGTTGAAGTCCAATTTGAGATGCCTCCAATTTGTATTAATTCAATGATAGAGTTTGTCATTCTAGATCCTCTGCCACCTACTCGTTATCGAATTATAAAGATAATTTTAAAGACCCTACAGTGCATACAACAATACTACCCACTAGTCGGAAGGAATTTTTATGCTCTCCCATTATAAAACTCAAGGTCGAGTTTTCTCTAACAAGGAGAGATTTGCTGCAGAACAAGTTAAGACCGAGTTAATTTTATTTAGTAATTTAGTTTGGATTTTATTTAGGTGATTCTATTTTAGTTGATAGAGACTTGCAGTTTGAAAGTTTTATCTTTTTAGATGCTTCTGTTAGACATTTAGTTAGGATGATATTTTCAGATTTATAAGATATGATTTTCGGTGATTTGATGTTACCTTTAGTATTAAGTTTATTATATAAATAAGATACATTCTCCATAAGGAAAGGAGATTGATTGCTGAATGAAAATATGTGAGTTTGAGAAAGAGTTTGAGAAAAGCAAGTGAGTTACTAGGCAAGAAGCCACAAATTATCTATAATTTTCATTCTTTGTTCTTTTGTTTTCTACTCTTCCTCTCCTATCTTTCTTTATTGCAGCCACAAGACCCTCTGTTTTCTTCCCCGCAACCACAAGCAACCCTCCCTCTCTGTTTCTTTTCCAGCAGAAAAACAGTCATCAATTTCTTCTTTTCTGCCCCCAAACAGCTGACGCTTCGCTATTCCTCAACAGTCCCACAAACACCCCCTGCACCTAAGCTCGAGAACAGCCCTGAATCGATCCGGACGGCCGTTAAAACTTTTAGTGTTGAAGAGCACCACAGATTAATCATGTCTAGATCGAAGCCCTCAAAGCCCTCCGACCAATCCCCATCAAAAACTCATTGGTTTCTAGCACATCTTGAAATTCTGCAAATCTCAAGGGCAGTCATTGAGACAAGCTTCCTTAATTCAAATTGTTTTGAGATCAAAGATCACTATGAATGCTGTATCCACTGTGTATCTTTTGAACCACCATAAAGGAATTTTTCTATACAAATGGGTCTGCAGCTGTGTTTTGCGTGTACGCGCCAGTAGAATCTGGAGAATTTCTTACCACTTTGAATAGTTAAAATAATTATAAGGGCCCATGAAAATTGCAAACAAGAACCTTGATCATCTTGCATTTTTTAGCACCTGCAAAAACATCATCCACAGGTTCGGATGTTGACCAGAAATCTATCTGAAAGCATGAAATAGTCCCGACTCAAAATTATCCACTTCTAAATTATAAACAGATAGACAAGAACCTTCTATGTATTTTACTCGTCTTCCTTTAGATGAACTAGATATTGGTACACCAAGATCTACTTTGGAGTTTCAAAACAATGGAGCATCATAAGCTTTGCATCCAAGACCTATCTCCTATGTTGTCAGGTCCAAACACCTATCCCTCCACCGAAAGGATAACCTTAAGTTGGCTTGTAATAGAAAGAGGTTAAGTCTTCTCTCGACAAAATAAAAAGAAAGTAAAAGAAAGAGGTAGAGTGCAAAACAACGCAGCAAATACATATAAGAGTCAGACTAAAAAAAATACTAGCTAAAATATTAATTAGATATTTGATTAACCAATTAACAATTCATCCAATGATCATAAAGCTTATTACATTGAATCCAAGCAGATCAACAGACACTTTAAAATAATGTGATAATAAGAATTAGTTATTCACGTATATGTGGCGTGGCAGATTAATGAGCATTCTCAAGTCACAACTAAAAGATTATATCATGCGTGTATGAAACTTGAATTATTTTGATTAAGAGTACTGGAACATCTCAGCCATCTTGTGTCCGTTTTATCCAGGTTAAGAAAATTCAACATACTTCAATTGAAATGACTTATATATATATATATATATATATATATGTGTGTGTGTGTGTGTGTGTGTGTGTGTGTGTGTGTGTGTATATACATACATATATATATGTGTATATATATACATATATATATGTGTATATATACATACATATATATGTGTGTGTATATACATACATATATATATGTATATATATATACATACATATGTATGTATATGTATACATATGTATGTATACGTATACATACATATATATGTGTATACGTATACGTACACGTACGTACGTATATATGTACACGTACGTACGTACGTATACGTATGTATGTACACGTATACATACATATGTATGGATACGTATACATATGATATGTATACATACCTATGTATGTATACGTATACATACATATGTATGTATACGTATACATACATATGTATACATACATACGTATGTATACGTATACATAAACATGTATACGTATACATACATAGGTATGTATACATATGTATGTATACGTATACATACATACATATGTATGTATACG
>JBAKGM010000200.1:10992279-11003827 GCA_037177215.1 Asparagus racemosus | reverse complement strand
GTATACATAAATATGTATACGTATACATACATAGGTATGTATGTATACGTATACATACATACATATGTATGTATACGTATACATACATATGTATGGATACGTATACATATGTATACATACCTGTGTATGTATACGTATACATACATACGTATACATACATATGTATGTATATATATGTATATATATGTATATACATATGTATATATATGTATATACATATGTATGTATATATATGTATATGTATGTATATATATGTATATATATATATATATATATGTATGTATATGTATGTATGTATATATATATATATATATATATATATGCATGGGCCTTTTCTGGATTATAGCTAGAGCTAGTTACAATCAAATTACTTCAAACGCTAATACTGACACCAGAATGCAACCGCAGTTGAGCTGCTGAGGTGTCACTGTGCACCAATACCTGAAGAAGGTGGTTCAGAATCTGTTGATGTTGATGGTATATCATTCTTACACTCAAGACCAACTTGCCTCCCGCATAATTCCCGATTTCCCACAAAGCTGCAGACACATGTTAGCAAACCTTTTAGTGCCAAGTGAAACTATACAAATGAATATTTTTGGAAAAAAGATGGGAAAATACCATAAGTATGGCCATTCAATTCACAGAACGACAAAGGTAATATCAGAGATGAGGCTAACAAAGGTAATACCAGAGATAAAGCTAGCACCAGATGAAATTTACATTTTTGTTCATAGAAATAACGCAGTGCAACAGAAGTTTAGTTGGCAAAACTGGCACTTGAAAGAACAAGTATGGGCAAGAATGATGACTTTAAAAAATGATATGCTGCAATAAACAAGATTATCCCAAAAACATAGTTTATTTTGTTCTTCAACTAACAAGTGCTAAAATACCAGTGAACAGGACTTTTTTCCTTATTCCCCCTGGAGAACAATTCTAAACTGCTCCCAGAAAAGATTAGAAAGGTATATGACCACGAGAAGATTGGTTAGACAAGAACTACAGCTTATGTCAATTAATACAAGAAGCGGATGGTTTCGTGCTTGAGGTTTCAATGGGGAAAATAATTAATTGAGAAGAAATACGAGCAAAAAAGATAGCATCATGAATTGCATTGCTATATGGTAGTAAGAAAAGCTCCAAAATGAAGAATGGTGAAACTGTAAAGTAATTAGTTAGCTAAAGAAGAAAATCTGTGTTCCAAAGGAAAAAAAACATAAATACTGAGCTTATGAAAAATGCATATACTGAATGCTTGTAGAAGGGAAGACATTTTCGACAGTAGAAAAGGGGGCCACAAACTGGAAGATTAAAAAAAAAAGTTTTCAAAATTTCATTCCATGTCCCCACATCTAGGCTATGGATGTCTCCTGAGTTGGAGTTGAACATAGCTCAGCATGTATCGGAACCTGCTTTCGAGCCAAATTCATGTGAAAACATAGTGTTTGCAAGAACATGTTTCAGATGCCCATGCCTCCAAGGGAATAAATCTAATTATGTTCAATAACACATGTATAAGAACGCATAAGAAGAAAATATTTGCCTTATCTTTCATCAACCGAATTTCAAAAATAATAATTCCTATTGGTCGATGTGGTTGCATAAAGAAATAGTACAAGACAGAATTATATTTCCCCTCATGCTGAGTATTTCATATTTTTTGTATCAATAAAATAAACAAGGGCCAGCTATAGTCCTAAGAAGTTCCAGCAAAATAATTTACAGTGGTTAGCACATAACTTCATCAGGATTAAAAAGATAATGCTAACTGATATTTCAACAATTTAACAGTAGCTACAAACAATGGAGCATACATTTGATATTCTTATGAAGATCAACAGGGGAAAGTAAATTGATAAATTTGAGTGGTGCATTGAGACCACCATATAACCTCCCATCAAAGTACAACCTAAGATGCAATGCAACCAACACCTAATAGGGGTTGCAAATTGACAGGAAAAGCATCACTTACGAACTTCCAGTAAATCTGGTGAGTGCGCCGTCATATGGTATTGCTCCCGATAGAAAGTTCATTGACACATTGCTTCAAAAAGAACAAGACATGTTTAGATATAAGTGAAAAGAGTTTATTCATTTTTTGAATATACGTTTAGATATACAGGAAATCAGTTTGTTCATTTTTTTGTACCATATGTTTGAGCAAGACTACACTTACAATAGTTTAAGTTTAGTCAATTTAGCAAGGGATGAAGGAACAGATCCACTCAAAGTGTTGCTGGAGAGATCCCTGTAAAGAGAGGTACATGCATAAGATAAGATTTATGCTATGCAAATCATAATGTAAGTGCACAAGTCATCCTGAGAGACTCTATCTTATTTGCAAAGGAGATGGTAAAGACTAAACCTGACTCAAATTCATCCAAATGAAATTGATTAACAAAGAAATTTGAAGTTACAGTTGCCTAATGCAGCATAAATTATTAGGTAGTTTACGAACTTAAGAAAAGTGTATCCTAGCAATCCCTTAAAGGTGACATAGTTAGCTAAAAATAGCTTCATATTATTACGATGAAAATTGAAAGAGAACCTATGCCAGAATTTACCTTGCAATAGCTTACAAGAAGATAACTAGAAAACAAACAATGTCAAGAATATAGAACTCACAGAGTCTCAAGTTCCAATAGGCTACCAAACTCTGGGGGGATAGTCCCACTCAAGTAGTTTCCCTGCAAGTATCTGCAAAACGGCAAAGAAATACTCATATGTATAGCAATAGAAAATTGCATTCAACTAAACATCGGTAAATTAGTAAAAATCCCATGCCTATTAGTATATGTGTCTGAGCTGAAGTGTATTTATGCATGCATAATAATAGTGTACATACTTGCATATAAGTGTGAGATCTCTTAGAATATGGACACTAAGCTAGCTCATGGCTGAAATAAGCACACAACATACGATATTCAAATTGGTGTTTCGGTTGGGCTGACATCCAATCATTTATTAAAAGAATGATAAGGCTAAGTTGCAATGACGATAAATGAAAAGTCTTAAGTTCTATGAGTGCTCTTCAGAAGGATGAATTCGATAAAATATCTTATTACATAATTAGCATATCTAAAAAGAAGCTGGATGAGTACAGACATCCGTGACGATTTGAAGACAGAAACGTATATCCTCTAACTTTGACCTGGAAGAATCACACATGCAGCATCATTGATGGTCAGACTCCAGCAATATTTTGAGGTGTTAGCAATAGGGAAAATGTATTGTAGCTTATTCCAAGTGAAGGCCTTTTAATATTGTTAGCTGTGGAAAACTCGAACATAAGCTACATCTTTTAACGGCTTGAAGCTTCTTGAGCTTCGATAAATCATGCCAAAAAATAATGCCGAAAAATAATTCCTCACTTTTTGTTGCTATGATAGCAACAACACTGAGTAACCTGCCACTCCCTTCTAAAGAAATGCAATAAAAAAAGACAAATTTTCCAGAAAAGAATGGTTACCTATCTTATAGCATGGATTTGTAAGTGAAGAATGGTTGCCAAGAAGATAAAGAGGTTAAATCTTTTCAAGTTAAATAAAGTACTCGTTACCACAACAGTTACATTCTTCACAATCAACTGAACAAATTATATAAATTAAATAAATTAATCGTTACCACAACAATTACATTCTTAACAATCAATTGGAGAAATTATATAAATACATCTCCAAATAAAAGGAAATAGTAAACCTAGAATTCATGCATTAGATTGCAAACTCCAAGTCTCAAATACATCACTAATTAGGTTTTTGATACATCTTAAACACATCTTTTATTCTACATGCGGAATGTGATATAAATTTTATAACATGCTATAGGATTAGCAAGCATGTACCCATGGAACATTTCCTTATAAAAGATAAGTGCAGCACTAGACGATGGTGATAATTACTATCTAGAAATCCTCCAAGAGTTTTTCGTTTTAGTTCTCAACACATGGAGACGAAGCTACTGTTGCAAATTTACAGGATTATACTTAACGAACATCAAATGTTCAAAATGGCAATAAACTCGACTTTTTTATATTGTTATTTGCTCTTAAATAGCTACATAGAATATTCTAAAGATGCCAAGAATAAGCAAAATCACAAGTTGAAGAAATTTGTAAACCCTGTATTCTTATAGAAGTCGAGAACTTACAAATGTTGTAACTCTGTACAATTTCCCAGCTCCGGGGGGATGGTTCCATATAAGCTGTTGCCATGTAGAGCTCTAAAGCACCAAAGATCATATTTGTTCATCAGAAGAAGAATGCTTTAACAAGAAGAATGCTTTAAGTAGCCATTCCCAAACAGAGAATGGTAGAATGGTGAGAGATTTAAGAAATTTGCTTCGAGCCTACTCACAATAGCTTTAACTGATTTAGCTTTCCAATTTCTGGTGCTATAGACCCAATTAATTTATGATTCCCAAGAGCCCTGAAAAAAGAATATAGCATTACTTAGATTTTTATTGGTAGGATGTCAGACTCATAAATTGGTATGTAAACAGCTGCTGTATCTTAGTTTATAAAAAAAATCTTTAGTACTATTTGCGAAAGTCATCTGATATTGACACAACCACCATTTCAACTACATGCAGAAAATATACTGCTCAAGTTCTGAAGCAACTGGTTGAACTACACGATTCCATAATCGAATATGACATCTATATTTCAACTTTCAGAAAGGTTCACAACAGAAATCTTGAACAAGAATCCTTTAAACCACTTAGGCACTTAGATATTACAGTTATCATGAATGAAAGTTGACAAACACTCCACATTTCTGAATCTAGCAATTACCTTCAAAAGTGAATATTTACTAAAAAAGCAATGACTGTTAAAATTTTGCAGCCATGTTAACGATCTTCACGTATCCGACTTTCGGCTACTAATAACATAATATAGAACTTGAATTCAAGAGAATTTTCATACGGGTGAACACTGAAAAACTCTATGTCCTCAGAAAGTAATTTTGACTCTGAACAACACTTATAATAAACAAGCAAACATTGCAACATATATTTGGACGAATAGCTAAGCATATATTCTGCTGAGGATCATTTATGTGAAAGGGCTATGTCCATCCACAATTAGCACATCTAAGAGCCTTAGTCCTCACCACCATCCAGGCACTATTGTTATGGGGCTATGAACACTTTTAACATAGTCTCAAAGCTATCTCTTTTTTCGAAGGTCAAGTAGGTTCCTCGTGGTTGAAGGCTCCCCCATTCAGAGGTTTTAGACTGCCCTTATTGACTCATGGACTCTCCAGACATTAGTCTCTTAAAAGCAAGAAAGAAAAATATTCACAACATAGAACATACAACTTTGGAGCTATACAACTTTGGAATTATGTTCTCCAAAGGTTTAGGACCTTTCTTAAATAACATCCCCTAACCCCAAGTACAAACCACCAAAAAGAGCACCCAGAAAATAACAAGCAGAGAGAGAAGAAAATAGAAAAAGATATAGCAGCAAAAAATCATTCTGAAAGCCTTTAGTCTCTCACTCATCTAAGATCTCCCTTAAAATTCTGATATTTTACAGTATCAAAGCTTCTTCCTAAGTTTCATACCAGGCCTCTCAACCTGTTCTTTTGAGAACTCATAAGTTTCAGGCTTTCCCAAGTGAACCAGCCCTGCTCTAGTAACTGTTCTCTTAGTCCAAGTAATTTAGCCTGTTAGGCTCATCATGCTCGAGACCAACTCTCTGAGGCCTAAGTCACAGGCTCCACTAAAGTGAAAGTTCAAACTGTAAAGATTCCAGATTTTAAGACCTCAATACTAGTGTACCACTAGAACTTTCACTATGTCATATAAGATGCTACAGTGGATTGGGTCTCTGACTGTTTTACATGAATTTCAACCACCTTACCTTCGCCAAAACATTTGGCTTCAAACTAGACTGTCAAAAGCAATAAACTCCATTGTGTGACCTCAGAATCTATACTGCAGATCAAATCTGGATTTTCAGTTCAGGGTTGATGATTGATCAACAAGTATAAAATCAAAATTAATTTGACTGTATCTCAAACAATGAACCTTATCTTGCTTCACATCATATGATGCTCAGGATAACATGTCACTCTGACAAACTCTGACCTCATTTATCATAATAATCAAAACCCCAATAAATGTAGAGAAAAAAAATATCACCACAAAGAGATTGTTTCATAATACAACCACATTCATTATAATTTAGCAAATACTTCTCAAGTGATCAAGTGGTCCTGTTTCTTTATAGTTTCTATGTGCAATACTTCCTCAGGCCAGCAATTGCTCCTGATTCCAGTTTCTCAATGAATAAACGGCAAATAAAGTAGCATCTTCAATGTGCAGTTAGCCAGAGGGAAAAAAGATGATAGACACCAACAAATATGCATAGAACAATGCCAACATTGTGAAGAAAAGCTTAAACATACGACAATTTCTATGCACCAGAAGTTACTATATGGCCTCAAGCTCTCTAAATCCTTACAGATAAATTACTCTTTTCGTATGAGTGTCGCATGTCACTCCTTTCCAGTTACAGGGGTCAGGATCTTCTTGTCTCCAGTGAAGAAGTATACCATCGGAACCAACAATTGATGTCTTAAAACTAAGGAGTGCCTCACCTGTGAAACAAACTTCAGATGTTAAAATAACATTATATCAAAACAACAATTAAAAAACATATAATAATACTATCACTATAAAGAGCACAGTTAGCATCTCTTACCATCTGCACTGATAGCACAGCTTATCTCCATAGCAAAATATAGCAAAATTATCGAGCAAATCAGTGCCCTTCGACATTTCATCAGAAATGATCCCATCGGGATGCTTGTCAAACATAATAAACATGTGATCAACCATCAGCTAGGCTCTTCAGGTGGTGCATCAGGCTGGCTATTATCTACAAAAGATAGTAATACCTTTCAGTGGGCATCAAAAGGTTAAAAATGAATGTCTTAACAAACTGATCAAGGGAATAGCATCTTCCTCAATTAGGTACGAGGATAAAAGGGTCTCCGTACTGTCAACAAACTCGTCATTCATGGGATTCAACTGTAGAGAAAGATCAGCTTAATTAACAAGCTAGTTAGCAATATATGATCTGAAGGATTTTACAGAATTTTCTAAGGGACCTCCTTTAGCTTCCCTATAAACGACCTGTATAACAGACAAGAACACGCAATACCAAAAGCAAATAAATATTAATTCAAGGTAAACTTTTCATTTAATATATTACACACTGACATCCACAATCACTATTCTTGTAACCAAGAATCTTAAAGACTGAAGTGATTAGCAAAGGTAGCGTCTTTTAGAAAACATAGCTATAAATCTTGGACGGAAGAATTACCATAGGGGTTTTCAAGGGCAAAAAAACTTGATCCAAGAGAAAACTTCACATGGTATGTTCTGAATGAAATTATAGATGATGATTGATGAATGAAATTATAGATGATGATTGATGACCTTGCAAAAAAAATACTTTTTTTCGTTTTTCACGATATTAAATGGGCAAGAAATAGAACGTTATGGATGTAACTGTCTAGAACACTGTCGGTGCTTGATAATATTCCAAAAAACTTGCAGACCCTACCTAGGCCTAAGATAATGGGAATCATAGTTACTAAATGGTGGTGAAAAGGACAGAGTGTGACTACCAACAGGATTGCATGCATATTTTAATCAGTGGACATACAGGTTGTACATGACGTAAATGTAATCAGATTAACTCCCTCCTCTGTTTCAACATAACACTTCAAGAACTGGCTAATTCCATACTCTTTCCATAACTGGCGGAGTTATAATCTACCCAAAAGGAATGAATTTGAGAGCATATGAGCTTAAAGGGAATAGTGAGAGAGCGTACAGGCTTAAAGAGAATAGTGAGAGCATACAGGCTTAAAGGGATGAATAGCTCATGAGTAACAAGCGCCACAAAATACCTCATGAGAAGCCAAAGGAAAATTTTACTACGAGTAAGGGCAGAACATATAGCACCATTTATATGCAAAAGCACAGAAACACCCCATGGTTCATATGCTTGAGAAATCTAGACACTCCTTTCGGAATATAATTACCTATTAGTGGCTTCTTTGCAGGCATACTTGGCTATAACCAAGAATTTCAAATGATGGTTGCACTCTAAGAGGATTATATACTGCTAGAAAATTGTGCTTAAAGATAGTTATACTTACTTAAAGATAGTTATACTTACTGAGCAGACGTATGTTGTGATTTTTAAACTCACTACTGAGACTAGCATTGACTTTGATGTGCTTAGAAAAGTGACACTGATCCAGTGCAGTTAGGATGAAAATTAGAATTTCGGAAGTAAAGAGTCTTTAGATTCATCATTGTCACATATTAGAGAATAATGCCTAATGTAACAATTTATAAAAGAAATGTTAGGTCAGTCCAGGTGCCTAACGGACACCTAACATCTTGAGTTACCTCATCCGGTACCAAGATACCTAGAGCCATCTACAAGGGTGCCTAACGAGTGCTAAGCATGGACTAACTGAAGCAGATCGCTTTTCGAGGTATATTTTGGCTTAATAATCAATCATTTAAAGTAACAACCATATTATAAGAGAATTATATGTTATCAGCAGAAAGCTGCACTTATAGCAATGTGTATATGTTGCTTAACAACATCAATAGCAATTACCTCAAAAAAGAAAAATAATAATAATAATAACAGCAAGTCTTGGGTTCACATGTTCTTTAGGAGAGATCCTCTTATAGTTATAGCAAATAAGACTCAATGAGTAAGTGCAGAATTTGGAATTGAGGCATAGTTGCCTTCCATTTCACTTCTCTCACTGATTGCACAGTTCTCATGAAAATTCAACTCAACGCACCAGAAAAATCAAACCTAAAAATTTGCTCATCATGAAATTACCAGTAAATTTCACCAAATATAAGCAAAAAATAAAGGTACCTAATCCAGCAAAATCCCCGCAGATTGCCAAGATGTGACGATCAAATCCACAAAATCAACCCAACTGAATCCGGAGAAACCAAAAAGCTTTAAAATTTAAGCAAACTCCAATTAACAGAAACCAAAGCAATAATCACTCAAAAAGTTGAGAAACCACCAACCAAACAGGGTAGAGGCAAACCTGTAATCGGTCCAGCAAGCATTCTTCTCTAACAATCACCCAAATTTTTCCAGCGGAAAGCCAAAAACCCTAATTTAGCAAACCCCTCCCAAAATCGCCAAGATACGAGGCCCAAACCCACGCAATCAACTCAACTAAGCCGAAACAGAACCAAAATGCTCAAAACTTCAGCGAATTTCAAGATTCAGAACAAATTCCAAAGCTAAAAGTAAAAGCCACTGATGATCGAGGTCGAAGCAAACCTTGAACCAACGTGAGTCCAAAAATCCGCAGAATCAACTGAATTCGAATCTAAAGAAACCAAAAACGTCCAGCATTAAGTAGCCTGGAGTCGATCTAGAGAGCTCTGAGAGAGGAGAGTGCGAAACCCTAGATTTGCGAGATTCGTGGTAGAGAGAGAGAGAGAGGAGTGAGAGCGAGGAGAGTGGGAATTTGAAGGGGACGGGGGGCAGGGCAACTGGGCATTGGGCGTTTGGACCAATGGGAGACTGAAGCGGATCTGTCTCTTACCGGAACTTTGCTGACGACTCACGCGTGTCACCGACGCAAGATTCTTTATTGTACAGCGATGTCCACACGTGCTAATCCAATGACATAATCGCCCCTCGGGTACGGTTACAGGTACGGGTCGGCCTGTATTATTTAGACCCGTTTGGTACGCTGGTTTGACAAGTTGGGTTGTAATTTCTACACCGGGCAGATGACGGATGTCACGTGTTGTAAGGATACAGTGTGTTACTATCCTTGAGTTTCTAGCTTTCATGCGATTATTCATTACCAACTTATTTGTTATTTGTTATGGTTTATTTTGAAAATAGCTATTTGTTTCCGTAATTTGTTTTTTTAGATTTTCAAAAAATAATATTTGTCTGTGTTCATTTTGACTAGATTATCTTTTAAATCGATATTTGTGGGACATGTATTGTAAAGCAGAGACACTAAGAAATATTCTCTAAGATGGATGGCCTCTCGGAGGAGAAAAAAGAGTGTAGATCTTATCAGAACTATTTTCATAGGAATGAGGTGAATTGTATCGTAAATAAATAAGTTGTTCTTTTTAAACGAGCCATCTAATTATTTAACCTCTTTCTACGTTGTGTTCTGATAGAATCGGGACTCAAGATGAGGCAACTCTTTAGGAAAGTCAATGGCTAAAGCATTCTTAGAATATAGTGCACTAAAGCAAAAGTTTGTTTCCCAGTAGGAGCATTTCTCTTGGATATGCCCTTCTAATGATTGTCCAGATAAAATTTCTTTCATTTTCCCCCCCTAAGGTCTTCGTTGATAAAACTAGAAATAGGTTCTTGATACACATTAGAATAGTCGGTAGCCACTACACTTTTTTGTTAGTACAAGTGTATTAATTGGGCTAAGAAAGCATGTGGTAGTTACCTTGTTGGTCCATTTTAATTTCGGTAAGTTCTTTATCCAACTAAATTGTTAACGAGTATAAACACTAGTTAATAAGCGTGTATCTGTTTATATTCAAAACGATTCTAGAAGACGGAGGATATTTTAAACTAATATGATGCAGCGTACTGATCTCGTCAAGCCAGAATTCCAAACTTCGAGTTGGTATAAGACACTATTCTGATGCATTTCAACACAAGAAGCAAGGATATAAAAGAAATTTTGGCCAATTAAGAAAGCTTTTCCTCTTTAGAAGTTTGTTTCATCATGGAAATTTGGTTAGCGTGAGGTAAAGAAGAAAAGAAAAGAAAAGAAAAAGAAATGCTGATGATTGTTGAAATATTGGAAAAAAAAAATGCTTCTATCCCTCAAAATCAGAAAGCAAATATGCTAGTCTCTCAAGACGGGGTCAACAAGCCAAAAATGTAGACATGTTCATTTAAGCTTTGGCCTGGATCCGGCCTAGACTGTACTCGGCCTGGCCAATTAGCTCAGCCTGGGAAAAGCCTGGACGGCCGGGTTCCGAGCTCGGGTTTGGATAACATCACCGAAGCCCGACCCAACCTCGGTTCTGTGGTCTGGGTAGAGAAACCGAGTTCGAGTTTGCCCAGCCCAGCCCAGTCTTATGGCTAGAAAACTAGCCATTGTACTGAGCGGTCCGGACCTAGTCTAGTCTAATAGTAGAAAACTTGCAAACTGTATAATTGTATAAGCAATTAATAATAAGATTGAATTCCTTTGTTAAAATTTCGTATCCTTTTACTACTTCTGAAGTTGCCATTTTTTAACAAAAAAAATCCATTTTTCCTTTTTCTTTTTGCAAAAAAAGAATAAGTTGAAAAAATCAGGCCAACCCGGACCCAACCCAGCCCCTCCGAACCCATGTTCAGGTGGGGCTTTTTGCCCTGCCCAGACTAGGAAATCAGAGCGGGGCCAGGCCAACCTATTTGGACAGGTTTACAAAAGCCCTCTAAATCCACTTTTTGATGCGTGGGGGGGGGGGGGGGGGGAGGGGGGGGGGGGGGGGG
>JBAKGM010000200.1:10958739-10989845 GCA_037177215.1 Asparagus racemosus | reverse complement strand
GTTGAACACTTAGAGGTGTAACTTTATGCATATTTCACTACTCCAATTGCAATCTCATTATAAATTGGGTTCTTTTGCAGGCTTATAAATATGGAAGGATATGAAACTTGATAGTACCCTACATTGCACGCTATGTATTGGTATGACTATTTTGTATTTTTCATTTTGGGCAATGATGATACTCATTTATTATGAGAATGCAATCTACAATGTCTTTGTGATGTTTAGGTAGGGCAATTCCTGGATGAGAATGCAACCTACATTGCATTTACAATGTTAGGTGAGGCAATCCATTCATGTGATTGCAATCTATATTACAATTTCATTGTTAGATGAGGCAATCCATATTTTTAATTTTTATAACTATATATGAGCCCCTATTTTGAACAACCTTGATTTGTTGTGGCCTTGGTTATTTGAGTTTGTGGGTTGTGGTTGCTTGTCTAAGCTTCAGTTTGAGCTTCAGTTTCAATTTCAGTTTGTGTCAAGTAACTTGTGGGTTTTGTTGGCTTGGTTGCTTGTTTTTGATGGCTTGCAAGGTTTGTGCTAGTTTTTGTATCATTTCAGTTCATGTTGGCTTGGGGGGTTGTTGCTGCTAGTTTGGGGGTTGCCGCAAGCAATGAGGTTATTTGAGCTTGTGAGTTTTGTTGGCTTGGTTTCTTGTTTATTACAGGTTTCAGTTTCAGTCTAACCTACATTGTTTACAGCCTTAGTTTGTTGTGGCCTTGGTTATTTGAGCTTGTAATGAGGATTCTTGTCCGAGCTTCAGTTTGAGCTTTGGTTGCTTGCAGCCTTGGTTTGTTGTGGTCTTGGTTATTTGAGCTTGTGGGTTTTGTTGGCTTGGTTGCTTATTTATGGCAGGTTTCAGTTTCAGTCTAACCTACATTGCTTGCGGCCTTGGTTTGTTGTGGCCTTGGTTATTTGAGCTTGTGGGTTTTGTTGTCTTGATTGCTTATTTATAATAGGTTTCAGTTTCAGTTTGCTTGCGACCTTAGTTTGTGGTTGCTTGCAGCCTTGGTTATTTGGGCTTGTGGGTTTTGTTGGCTTGGTTGCTTGTTTATGACAGGTTTCAGTTATTACAATTTTCAGTTTCAGTTTGCTTGCAAGATTGATTTGTTGTGTCCTTGGTTATTTGGGCTTGTGGGTTGTGATTGCTTGTCTGAGCTTCAATTTGAGCTTTGATGGGTTGTGGCTTTGGTTATTTGAGCTTGTGGCTTGGTTATTTGAGCTTTAGTTTGAGCTTGTGGGTTTGTGGGTTTGCTTGCAGCTTTGATTTGTTGTGGCCTTGGTTATTCTACTTGTTGCACATTTTGTTGGCTTGGTTGCTTGTTTTTTATAGGTTTCAGTTTGCTTGCGGCTTTGCTTGGTTATGGCCTTTATTAAAGCTGCTTGCTTGCATATTGATAATGAAAAGTGGGTTTTTTGAGTTGCAGCTTTGGTTTGCGCGGATTTGAAATTTTAGGATGAAAAAGTGGGGTTTTTGAGGTTTTTTGGATTTAGCTATGATGATTGGTCACATATAATGCCACCTACAATGGGATTTTATAGTTTACAGGAGGCGTTCATTAATGAAAATGCAGTCTAAATTGCTTTTGCAATTTTTAGATGAGGCAATCCATTTGAATGCAATCTACAATGCAATTCATTATATAGGTGTTGAAAAAAATGTCCATTTTCTGAGCCTCTATATTATCATTTCTTTTTACAATTTTTTTAGTTTGGAGATTTGAATTTGTGAAAATTGAGCTATTTTTATAGCCATTGGCAACATATGGCCATTTATAGCCGTTGAGGGTTTAAATTTGAATGGGTATGGTTACCCCAATTAAATACAATTATGTTTGTTATTTTGTGGGAGGTAAGCTCACCAATGGGTATTCACATTCTTTTTGTAATCCATAACTTTATTTGATGCAACTCTAGATTTCAAATTCTAAAATTTGTAATGCTATAATTTGAGTTTGAAAAAAACAAAACATTACAAATTATAGTATTTGGGATCCCAAAATATTAATGAAACAAACAAAGTTTATGGAATCCCAACCCATGTTAAAAAACCTATAGATTTGTAATAGATTTGTAATCCCATGGTGAAATCCATATCCTATAATTTTGGGATTTGAAACAAACACCCCCTAACAGACTAACAAAAATATATATCGGAAGTTGAAAGTCTATTCCCCCAGTTTCATAAACAAAAGAACTCACCTTTGGGCTTCTTATCATCAAGATTCTCCCCAGGGACATACTCTCCACTACTAAAGAACTCCCTAATGTCGTCCAAACCCCCCTCCCTCATCCCCAGCCTGGGGTTCACCGCCGCAACCCTCCCTCTCCTCGCAACCTCCTCCTCCTCCTTCGCCGGCGGCCGAAACTCCTTCGGATCATCAAGAACCACAGGCTTCAGCTGCGACAGCTTCAGCTCCCGAAACGCCTCGTACTCCTCCGCCGCCGGCGAAGGCGACTTCCTCCGGCGATCCAGCTTGCTGGCGAACCGCAGCCCGTGGGAGATCTTCCTCTTCTCCTTCTTCGTGAGCTTCATCTCCTCCACCGCCTCCTTCCACCGGTCGGGGATTAGGTTTTCCGCCGATTGTGCTGACGTGGCGCCGGGGGCGGGCGGGGGGCCGGGAGGGGCGGGGTCCTCGAAGGCGCCGTCCTCGAAGACGAGGCAGTCTCCGATGACGTGGTCGTCGTCATCGGCGGCGGCGGCTATTCTAGGGTTTTGATAGGAGAAGGAAGATGAGGGGATCGATGGAGGATGGAACGAGGGTTTGGAGAGGAGAGGAGAGAGAGCGAAGGAGGGAAGAGAGAGGAATTGGAGGGAGAGAGATAATGGCGGCATTCTGAATTTGGGGGCGTAATTGTGGATCGAGTTCGAGTTTGTGAGTTGATAAAACGCAAATTGGGCTGGGTTGGGACTTTGGGACTTGATAAAGTGCCAATTGGGCTTGGTGAGCAAATCTATACTTACAACATATAAAATAGTATTGCCTTCTCAAAACTTTTGATTGTCATTTTTACCCTTTTAAATTTAATAATTTTCAAATATTTTATTAGTTGTAATTAATCATTCGCTAATTATATATAGCCTCTTATTAATTATTCATTTCCTCACTTTTTCAAAACCTTTGGTCACACTATTATTTTATTATCTAATTATATTATGTAATGAAAAATTTAAAATTTATCCCTAATTTATCTTCACATAATATTTAAAATTCTAGAAAAATTAAAAATAATAAAACTTCATTAGGCTTATACCTTACACCTCTGGGTTTCACCTCTTATAGACGACTGCCTGTTACCTTTCATCTTATTAGTCTTTTAAAAATATGATAATAGTATGAAAATAATTTGTATTTACGGTAAATGTAATAGTATTGATAGTATAATGATTTTAATGGTTTTTTAAATTAATAAATTACACTGTAATTTAATAATTATATAATGTAGTACATTATTTACTAATAGTGTAATAAAATAATTATTAAATTAAAATGTAGTTACTAATAATATTATAATTATGCCATGTATAATATTATTATATTTAAAAGAGAAGAAACTATTTAATATATTATAATTATTTTAATAAATTATGAATAAATTATAATAATTATCCAAACTATAATACTTGATCATAGAGTTCTTTATACATAGTTTTATCATACAATTTATTTGTTTAAACGAAATTGTAATTGTTTAGAATTTAGATTGTTATTCATTATTTTGCAATCAACAAAAAAAAAATAAAAAAACATAAAAAATTAAAAAACATAAAACAAAATAGGTATGCTCTCGTGCAAAGCACGTGCACTATACTAGTTTCTATAAAAAATTTTGAATCAAACATAGTTTACAGAAATCTATTATTTACAAAAATGTCATTGTCGGTTGTTTTCTCAAAATTTTTCTATAAAATGGGTGTCCCAAACAATGTCATTCCAGCACGCAAATCAAACATCTTTGTATAAAAAGAAGGGGAAAATACATAAGCAAACAGGAAAAATGAAAATTCGCATGCTTGTAATGAAAGTTGACTGAACTGGCTCATATGAAGGAGAGCAGCAGAATACTTTTCTTTATAATCGCTCAAAACAAAGTAATTGATTCAAGAACAACATGAAGTAGCTCAAGGCCAAACCCAAGAGCACTTTTTTTTTCTAAATTAGTCTTAAATCAATAATAAATATTCATATCATCTCGCAGGAATATACAGCTCATAAAATTATACTGTTCCTCACATGTCCATTTAAGACAACCTAATTCCATCACAAACTCAACTCACCTCATGAAATGAAAAGAACCAACTTAAAACTAACATCAAAACCATGAAGTAGTCTCCTCATAACGTTACAGAGAGCACGGCAATCCTACAAAAGATCAAGAAACAAGGCTTTGGCAAGTCTTAACATCTGCCGCCTGTCCTTTCAAAATATCCGCCGAGCTACCTTCAACGGTCTTCATGACCGAATCAAACATTGCAGATCGAAACATAGAATACTCCACCTTCTTCAAGATTTCCTCAACTACCTTAAAGCTCAGTGCACCAGAAACAATGAGTTTACCAACAACCTCACCAAAATGTTTTGGTGCGTTCGGCAAGTCAATGGCAATATCATCCATCATCGACCCATAAAGCAAACAGCCAGTTGCTAAGTCTCGTGGGGTCAAAATTTTCTTCGCAAGCAAGAAGTCTAAAAGTTTGATCACCAATTCGACATAAGCGTAACCCTTATCTAGAGCGAGGTTGATGGCTTCTTTGACAACCTCAGAGTGGTATTCTGGACTCTTTAGCTCCTCTATGCATTGTGCTGCTTCATCTAGGATTCGGACATGGAAATATTCCTGTAGAAGTGAGATTGTCTTCTTGTGAAGCTCAGCAGGGTTCCCCCTTGGTGCAATTGTCGCAGGTTTCTCAGTGACAACTGGAGTCACTGGTCCAAGAGGCTTCATAGTACTTTGAGGTTGAGCCTCTGAAGGGCGAGAGGCCCCACTGCTTAACAATGCACTACTTCTACCGCTGATAACGCCACCGCTGCCTTGAGGTAAAAGCTTAGAGTTTATAGGTGATGCTTTTCCGACCAAAGCGGAGGCTTTGGGGTTTGATTTAGATCGAGGAACTTCCCAATTATCATCATCAAGGCCGGGCATTCCCGGCATTTTTCTCACTCCGGGCATTCCAGGCATCATGCCACCTGTGCCAGGACGGTTCAGAGGGAAGCCACCGGGGCTGAGAGGGCCTCCTATTGCACCTGCACCACGACCACCATTTCTCATTGTTCCTGGACGAAGTCCGAGGTTCTTCTCTGCTTCACTGTGGATTTCAGAGATGGTCTTGGCTTTAATCTACAGAAAGAAACCAGAAATTTTGTATAAGAAAACTAAACAAGATATATAATGAAATAAGATAATAAACATTGGCGATATCTTTTGTAGAACCTCAACCCTGTATCATTCTCTAGCATCACTCTCATTTCAACAAGTCATTCAACCATCAACCAAGCATTCTGCTCTTAGCATCTATTCATGTCCAGTTATCAATCATGTCATCTTCTCTTAAGTCCACAACTCTAACCTCTTATACCCCATTCTTGTCTCATCCCTCTAGATCACACAAACTTCCATATTATGCTTTCAACTTTTATTGAAGCTTCTACCATATTTTTGAATTTTAACACAGTCAATCACGTTACTCTCTGATAGGATGTTCAAACAGAAATCCATTCACCATCACCAAAAGCCAGCTCCATTCCTATTATAAGCTATTCGCCTCTCTCTCCATTCTTCTGTAATCAATAAGCATTTCAAAGCTTTGACTTTCACACTGACAGCCATGTTACTGTCTGTCGTCTTTTGTTCATGTCAGAAAAACCATTCATCATGAACATACATCAAAACTACAGCCCTCCCTTGCAACAGTCAGCTCCAATCCCTATTACAACCATTCATGTCCCTTTCGATTTTTTTGTGAACAATGAGCATCTCAAGGCAAGTGATACGAAATCTAGTTCAAACAACAACAATAAAAGGTAGGAATATCTTGCTTAATTAGATATTATATATCCGAAGCATGGAACGTGCTTTACCTCTTCACGCCGTGGGACCCACTTGTTGGCACGGAGATCTAGTACATCACGAACCATGAACTTTAAACGTGCTGCAAGTTCTGGGTTCTTTGCAAGCTCCTTCAACCGGTTGAAGTAGGCATCATTAAACCGACGAGATTTGGGGCTTTCATCCAACTGCTTACCAATTGTGTTAAAGAACTGACAGATTGCCTCAACATTTTCCTCGGCTGGGCAAGTTTTTCCATCATGCCCAAGTAACTCCTGTGTACATTATCAGAGTTGGCCAGTTTTCTCAAAATGAAAAGAAGAAAAGAGATCATGCATCTCAACAAGATAACGAATATTTGCATACACAAACCTGAACTATATGATGAACTATTTTTTCTGGCACCATCTTTTGCTTTAGAAGCTCGCCAATGAGGCGAATGTTACCAAGGGTGCGGAGCTTTACCAATCTCTCTTTATCCCTGCGCTCCATTTCCTGATCTGGGCCAGTTAATTTTCCTATCTCAGCCCTTAGATTATCAGCACCTTCAAAGGCCTCCTGACAATTGTTCAGAAGTATACGCTTAAAAGTGATTTCTTTTCCGCCTGCCTCTTCAGAGGGAAATGGAGGGAGTTTTTCATCCAGATCAGAGCACAACTGGGCATACATGGGGCAGAAAGTAGGCTCCAATACTGCCTTGTCAAATATGAGCGTAATGACATCCTGCATACCAAAGAATATTTAACCACTTTACTCACTATTCTAGTGAAGTAAAAAAATTGCACTAGAAATCAAGAAACCTTTAGAATATCAGGTGTCGTTATTCCTGCATCGATAAGTTGACCCTTGAGAATATCAAATTTCTCAGGTGTCAACTTGTTCAATATTCTGCACATCAAAAAACACAATAAAGTTATAAAGTCTTCCCTCCTTTAGAAAAGATTTAATCAAAGAAACATTTCCAGAGAATAAAAAAAAGATACAAATAAATCCTATATGAAATAAAAACAACGTACAAAAATAGGATCTAAGTTCTGAAGAGAATAAAACACGTCCTCGAGATAATTATTATGAAAGTAGTTGAACTTCCTAGCGTGACGAACTTAAAAAAAATAGTACCCTTTAACTGATTTCAGAACCCGATCTTTATCCGAGAGAGTGCCTCTTCGAGCAGACCATGGAACTTCAGCTTTAATTAACACAGGAGCAGGTCCACCCTGATATAATAAATATAAGTCAGCACAAACATAAAGTATCAGTTAAAGAAATCACACAAAGAACTACAAAGTCTACAATAGTATTGCATAAAATCATGCATTAAAAAGGCACCTAATGAAGGTCGAAAAATATAATTGAAACCGGCAATAGGCGAGCACAAGTAAATAATCCTACAAAGAATCAATCTCATAGTCTCATTTTAAACTCCCGTCTAATTCCTAGGTGTCATTAGGAGAGGACCGTCGCAGACAATAATAAATTGAATCAGCTGCAGCCGTCAGAGTGAGAATATTGTTCAAGAAGGTTCTTCACTATAAGTGTAAGCATCTAAAGTAGTGAGCTCGGACAGCGATTCCTAGTGAGTTAACAATAACCTTGCTCCAAATAGATCATTTATACATGTGAAAAGAGTGGGAAAATATCGCATTAAGAATGCTTAGATATTATTTTAATGACATATACAAACTTCACCAGAGTATTTAATAGCTTTTCCTTACTTGATCTTTTTAATGAAGAGGACCAAGTGACCCAAACAGGTCCATAGTGGGAACAGTAAAAAATTTTCTTACCTGCCCAACTCAAATACAACACCAATGTCATTCTATTCGTTTAACTTTAAGTATTCCTTTTTAATAAAGAGGACCAAGTGACTCAAACAGGTCCATAGTGGGAACAGTAAAAAAATTTCCTTACCTGTCCAACTCAAATACAGCACCAATGTCATTCTATTCGTTTAACTTTAAGTATTCCTTTACCAACCTAGGCTATCTACTCATTGCCATTCCAAAGTGTGGCAACTTATGGAACTGAACTCAATCACCCATGATTGTCATATGAAAATAATGGTTTTAGAATTTAACCGGTAGAGTCAGCATCTTTCTGCTGCTATAGGAAGTCAGAAAGAGCATTTCCAATCATATGTGTACACAGAAGTTCCACATTTTGATGATTGGCAGGCTTGCATTTATGACTCGAACTAGTGACTAAAACCAGGCTCAGAATAGTGTTGGTCTTATTTGACCAGAAAAATAGTTATTATATTTAATTTCAAAATAAATGCTACCATGTTGGTGCAAATGGATCAAATCAAGTTGAATCAATGACATGGTCGCACAAGACACTAGGCAGGGCCTAGCTGACTATAGTCCAAGACAAGTTTAGGCAAAAAAGAAATAAGAAGATGGGAGAAAGAAGGATAAGAAACAGAGAAAATGCACATGAAATTGAGCTTTCATGAAACTTTCACTGCCTTGACGTTGCTCTGCTGCTGCCATGGGAGCAGGTTATTAGGAATTGAGGAGAATATATGGAACGAAAGATTTGACCAGGCCTAGTTAAAAAAGGCTTGTTAAATTTAATAGCAGATCCACCTCATTATTTCTCTACAACCACCCTAGCAGTGTCCCTAATTGACCATAAACCCAATCCATATAAAAGTTGGAGACAGTGGTTACAATGGAAAGCAAGTGGTACTGCAGCTTGCGGGGTTAAGTTGCCAGCAAATGTAGGCATCGTATGTAATTTCCCTTTGCTTTTCCTTAGTGGCTTTAGTGGCTTACGGACTTTATACCCAAAGAAAGGCATCAAGGTGGGTGCATTTCCTAGCAGGAGCTTTCCGCATACTTATCCACTTATTGGAGCACTGAACAATGCCCACCGATCACCATCCAAATCATGACTTGACATTAGTTAGCTCCTGGGAAAGTATATACACTAAATCACATTCTTGGGAAATTTTACAAGCTTAGACAAACTTTCTGAAAAAAAGATCAATGGAACCCACACAACAGATCTAAAGAGTCAGGGTAGTTCATCCATATTAATACCAGATCTGATATTGAAGCGTCACAGGCATAGGTTATTTCTGTCAGCAGATGAGGTCTATGCCTTGTCAAATACATGCAAACTAAATTACAAGCTCGGGAAAAAAAGGAGGCGGAAATATTCAGCATTGAAGAGAGAGTACTAGACATTACAGATAGCAGTTAGATAGTGGACCATGAGATAATACAAAATTCATATATAGATGTATATTATTATAGAACTGAAATGAAAAGAAGCAAATAGAAGTTGAATGATGACTAAAACCTTATACGTCAGAAAGAATAGAACAGAATATGAAGATGGGGATATTAACAACGAAAAGTTGTTCAATAAACTTATAAAACAGTTCATTTGCAATAGTTAAATAACTACTACAAGTGTCAAGAGAAGATATATCTTATTGAAAAGAAGTATAAAATAAAGGAACCCAACTCCGGGAGGAAATAGAAAAGCCTGGAGAAAAAGATGTGTATTCTAGAATAGAAAAACAACATATATTAATAATACCATATTTATATATATGCTAAAGTTAACTGGGATGAACAGTTCTTAGCTACAGTTCATCCCGGTTAACTCTACTATATAGAAAGCTATGGATAAAGTAACTGAGGGTCAAAGTAGTCCAGCAGTAGCACTGTTGGGTAGGAGACAAGAGTTGTAGAGATTGAATCCTTTGCCATGCTGATTACTTTTCTGATTTTGCTTACCTCCAAACCCAAAGTTTTACCCCATTTATTTCAAAACCCACACAATTCTGATTTTGCCTTAGAAACCCCAAAGGTAAGCCCCATTTATGTTAAAAGCCACCCACTTTTAGTAAACTTTTTTCCCAAGAAACCCAAGGCCTCCCCCCCCCCCCCCCGCCCCCGGCACACACAAAAAAATCTATAGCCACCCACTTCCAAAGTTTTACTAGAGATTTTTTACAAATAAACCCAACGCTTAACCCCTGCTTATTTTAAAACCCACCTACTTTCAAACTCAGATTTTTTCTTATAACCCAAAGCTTTACCCCAATTTTTTTAAACCCACACACTACCAAGAAGGGGTTTTTGCCGATGAACCCAAAGTATAATCCTCATTTATTTTTAAACCTATCCACTTATAAAATTACTTTTACAGTTAAAACAATTTACAAAATTAATTTTGAACTCACTTTGTATTTCAGACTTTTGGTATACGGTGTAAGTAGCTATATTGTTGTAACTTGCTATATTTTCATTATAAATGATCAAGCATGTGGTATATTTTAAACAAAATGCTTAAACCATTATTTTGTTGGCATTTTTTATACCAATACCGTGTCATCACAAACTGTAGATGCGTCTTTTGCCTATGAATCAAAGTTTTACCCCCACTTTAACTTTCAACTCACCATCTTCCGAAGAGAGGTATTTATCTATCAACCAAAGTTTAAACCCTATTTATTTTTCAACCGACCCACTTCCAAAATTCCTCTTAGAACTAAAAGACTTTTTTAAACTTACTTTGTATTTCAGTAGTTCCCTATACTGGAAAAGTTGTTGTATTTTGGTATACCTTGCTATATTTTTTTTTCTAAATGGCCAGATGTGATATAGTTTTAAAACCAAATGCTTAAACCGTTACTTATTGTGACTTTTCAAACTAATGTTGCGGCATCACGCGGGTCAATTTCGCTTGTTTTACTCTACAAATGAAGGACAAATAGTGCCAGCATATAATCATACCCATTTTCAAAAGAAAGTTTATGGGAGGTAGCTTGCATGGGAAGGGCTCAAAAGATTGGACAAGTTATGACTGCTTTATTTCGTTTTTATTATCTTAGGTCATCATCATATAGTGCCCACACCACCATATCTGCATTCACAAAACCAAGTGGTACATGTATAAACATGCACATACATCCATGTCTAAACGTCTCTCCTCCTAGTAAAATTTGGTGTCTCCTTCCATGTACAAACTTTATTCTGCAATCACCAGCCATCAGCTTTATTTCCAGTTTTCCTAAAAAATACGAAAAAATTTGCAATCTACCTTGTTTAGTAACAAAATCAAATTTTATGTTTAGTCAAACTATTGGAACCAAGTGCCTAACAACAAATAATCTTCTCTCAAAGAACACTTTGGGGGCGTTTGGTTGCTTGCAACTATACTTACAATGTAAATGTCACTTGCATGCAACGTTTTCGTTGCAACTCTTCTTACATGCAGCTATAGTTGCAATTGTTCGGTTCTAAATTTAAATTTTGTAACTTGCAATTGCGGTTGTTTCAAATAAAGAAGTCTCTTTCATAATTTTTTTTTGAAATAAAGTAATTTTTGAAAACATATTACTGAAATTTTTAAAAAATAATATTTTAACAAAGTATAATAGTTTTCAAAGAAATATTTACTTTTTAGAAAAATAATACTATTCAATTTATTTTTCAAAAAACAATATATTTTTTTAAATTAAGAATTTTTATAAAAAGTAATATTTCTTCAAAAAATAGTTTTTTAAGAAAAATTACCTTTTAAGAAAATAATATTTTTATACAAATAATATATTATTTAAAAAATTATATATTATTTTAAGAATATTATATTATCTTAAAAAGTAATGTATTATTTTTAAAAAATAATATAGTATGTTATAAAGTAATATTTTTTTTTAAAAATTATATATTATTTTGAAAAAAATATACTATTTTAAAAAATAATATATTAATTTAAAAACAATATCACATTAAATAATATATTATTTAAAAAATTATTGTTTAAAAAATATTATTTACCGACAATAACTTGTTTTGGAAAAATAGTATATTTTAAAATATAATATTTTTCAAAAAATATTTCTTTAAAAATAATACTTTTTGTAAAATATTATTTTACGAAAACAAATAACATTTTGTGAAAAAAGTAGTATTTTTATGAAAAATAATGTTTTCAAAAGAATTATATTTTTATATTTTTAGAATAATAACCTTTTTTTAAATAATTATATTTTAAATAATTATTGTTTTTTCAAAAATTATCTTATTAAAAAATTTTAAGATATTGCTTTAAGAAAAAACTGTTTTTAGAAAAATATTTTAAATAAATTTATTTTTTTAAAAACATTTTCAAAGAATTTATTATAATAATAAATTTTAAAAAGATTATTTTAAATCTTTAATGAATTTCTTTTTTTAATATTAAGTAATAATTTTGATTTTTAGTAAATTTGGGTCAATTGCAACTGTGACTTGCGGCCATTTTTTACGCAAGTCATATGTTGCAACTAAGGGTTGTTTTGCAACTATAGTTGCAACTGCAACTGTGAGTTGCAACAAAAGAAACGCTTGTAACTGGACAAATTTGACCCGGTTGCATGCAAGTGGAGTTGCAACTATTCCAGTTGCAAACTACCAAACGCCCCCTTTATGTTTTATATAAAGGAATTAGCTAGGTGAAACCTATAGATAACATGAGAACGTGAATGGTTCTCTCGGAATGGAAAAACAATGAATAGTGAAATAAAATGATCATACAGGCACACTAAAGTATTCTAAAAGATAATTGCTGTTATAGCTAGGACAATACACTGTTTATAAATGAACATAGGAGTGCAGTTATATTTGTATCCCAGCCAATTAATATGAATTACATTTCCAAGTAAATTCTAGATGCAGGAGGATGCATGATAGAACAATGTACAAAAGAGGCTGATTAGACTAATCACACACTGAAACCTGGCAGTTAAATACATCGGTAAGAAACTACTAGAGCAAAGATATGTTAACTGATGACGAATTTAAGTGCAGCACTCTGCCTCAAGCTACTGATACTTATAAATCTTAAAGATGTGAGATGACAAGTTTTGTCATGAAAGCATATATTTACAATTTCTTTCGGGAAAGAAATATCAAACAATGTGCATCAGGAGCAGGTCCAGGGTACAAGCTTAAGGTGTTTGAGGAGTTTGAAGGCTGCAGGTGCTAAATTGAAGTTGAAGTGTGCACAATAGAGGATGAGGACTCAAGAAAGTTAGTCTACAAATTTTGTGTTTAGGTGTATTTTTAAGTGATAGATTATATGACTGAAGTTGTATATGGAGCCTTTTCCTCTGCTTCCCTTTGTTTTCAGAAGCAAAGAGGAATGTGGTTTGTGTTTTTTTTTAAATGTCATGAGAGGAAAATTTAAGGTGCAGTGAGTTCGTAAATCTTTGGACCTTTTTCTCATCAAACAAAAATTAGCCTCCATACCCAAAAAATGTATACATCAAACAGCAAGAAACAACTAGATAGATACTCATAATTGTCAACAGGATGGATGTAGCAATAGTAAGATGTTTACCGCTTGAGAGGAAGGAATTTGAGCTCTTGAAGGATATTGATCCTGGTTGAACTCCTGTGCTTTATTGTCACGGTCATGAACCCAAGACCTCTCCTCCCCACCCGGTTGTCTGGGGCGATCACGCCAATCGCGATTGTCAGGCTCATAATGGCGGCCTTGTGATTGAATTGGAACCTAAGCAAGAGTACTGAGGGTCAGAATGCGTGTGCGGGCAATTATGCATAATAGTTAGATGGATGTGATGATTAACTTAGCGAGGGAGAAAAACCTTAATAGAACTGAATTCAGGATCAGGATTCATGTGCCAACCAAAAAATATTGGGATAAAGGCTTTTTGTATACATAATAGTTTAGATACAGCACAAGCTAGCAATAAATTTCCTACGAGTAGTCTTAGGGGCTGTTTGGTTCACCTATTTCATAGAAAAGTTTTGGGAAAACAGCCGACATTGGCATTATCGTGAATAATAGATTTCTGTAGATTTCTATAAACTGTGTTTGGTTCCAAATAAATTTATAGAAGTGTTTTCTATAAAGTAGGGAAAAGTGTTATAGAAATCAACTCCCTCCCCAAATCAGCAGAAATTGCAAGGAAATCTGACATTTATGTTAAAATAGTAATAAAGTATACTCGTACCACTTTTCCATAAAATTTGAAATTGCCTAGAAATTTGAAATTGCCTACATTCTTGTCTGAGTTTCACTTTTCCATAAAATTTTCTAATCCAACCAAACAAAAGAAAAATAAAACAACCTATTTTTTATAAAGTTAGGAACTCATTTTCATGTTTTGAACCAAATAAAAAAATAGCAACAAAACAAGAAAAGTAGTACTTTTTGAGTTCTATAAACTTCTCCTACAAATTTTTATAGAAATACAAGGAAATTAATTTCTTGACATTTTTCCTTTTCCTTTTTTTTATAGAAATCGAAACAAACAGCCGCTTAAAGAGAAGCAATTTTGACAAACATGATGAACAAAAACTAACACTTGATTTGGTAGGGGTTACAAAAAGGGAAGGTGAGGTGCAATAAGGTGCAATGAGGTGCAAGGAAGGACAAACCTTTTGTGTTAAATGGTTGGAGGGAGGGTGAGGGCAGGTGCATGATTTTTTTTTCTTGTTTGGTTGAGAGGATGGGAAGGGGAGGCAATATATGAGTTAGTAGAAATACAATATTATCCTTTTGAGAGAGAATAATATGGTTTTAATAAGATAGAGTATTGAGTGATTATGAAAAATTGGTGAGGGTATAACAGTCATTACAAAACAAATCCCTTCATTCCTCATGTACTCGTCCAAGTTAGAGGAATGTTTCTCCCTCTACACTTTCTATTCATTTTGCACTTTCTCTCTCTACACTTTATCCCCAACCCATCTCACCTTCCCCTCCAAAAACTCCCGACCACAAAAAAAAAACTTGTTTTATCCCTCACCTCACTCTACCTCCCCTCCTACCAAACCAAGCCTAAATGGGCTATTACTTTCCTTATGAATTCACAAACTAGAACTTACATTGCTATCGGCACGGCCCCAAGTTTGCTCTTCACCGAAAAGCTCGACGTCAATCTCTTGTTTGATTTTCAGAATATCTTCCGGTACCTCAACAACCTGTAACATATAAAATAACAGAAAATATGAGATGCATAAGTTTCTCACAGATGAGAAATATGGCTACCTAATTTCTTAAGATCTCCAAAAGTTCAACACCAAAATTATTATACGTGTTGATCGAAAAACCAATTTCTAAACATATTCATACTTGAAACTTCATCTGATAAAAAAGAAGATATGCATAAGTTAGAATATCCAAGTACCAGTATAACCAGCAAAAACAGAAAGAAAGAAAAACAAAACACAGCAACTAAATGTTAAATGATCATACAAAGATCTTCGTAGCATTCCTTACTTTTGTTTGAGACCAGTAAGAAAGTTACCCCCAAAAAACCTTACAGTGTGTTTAGGAGATGACTAAAGGAAGGGAAGGAAGGGAAATTTTTTCCCTTCCTTCCCTTCCCCTTCTTTACCCCCCAATTTGAGGGGTAAGATTTGAATTCAAATATCCCCTCATTCTCCTCCTCTACCTTTCTAAATGGAACTCCCAAACAAAAGTAAACCCAAATTTCTCTTCCCATTCCCTTCTCTACCCTCCATCCAAACAGGCCATTAAACAATCGGTAAGTGGTTATCCGCGATAATTCAAGACAAAAGTACAGAAGGGTTCAAACTGGCTCCAATATTTTCAATCTCCCCTTGCTATCCTTCGATAAAATGTTCACGTCTAAGCTATAAAAAAAACAGAGACGCTTCAGCTTTAGCCGCACTTCGAACAGCCACAAACAAATGAATGTGCACAAAAACAGTGACCCTCTCTTTTTTTCAACAATGAATGCTGTCCATGCCCCTCCAAACAAAACAAGTCACACAGGACCACTGACTCTATCTACTACAACTCTCAGTAATTTAAGCCTAAATAAGGAATCAAATCAACTGAGCCTGAGACCTGCCCTTATATTATTCATTCCAAATGAACCAAACCAGCCTCGAGTTGCTTACGAAGCTACGTGTGCATGCAAATACTCACTTTCTTCACGACCACTTCCTGATCATTTTCTCATCCTCATTAGCTAATCAAGAAATCGCAGTTGGTCTTATGTCATCACGCTCAGAACAAATTCGATATTTGAGCGAATAATTCAAAGCCTGCATTTTACAAATCAAGGTGACATCTCTTTATGGATCACAATACTAACCCCAGTTTAAAAGGACAATTTTAGTTTACGTTCAACACCCGACTCTTTGACATCAACCAAAAAGGGAAAATAATGAAGAAAGGGGAAAGACAAAAACTCACTGCTAAAAAACTGAGAACGCATACAGGCTTTACACATATACACCATGTACGCCTGAATAGGAATATAAAATGGATAAAGGAAAAACTCGGAAAGAAAAAAATTTGAAGACGAACTGTACAACAACTGCTGCGAATCTAGGGGGAAATTTACAAAAAGATGATCTTTTGTGGTATTAAGATATTGAGGATCATGTCAATAAGCGAGTACTATCTATCACCTTGCTTGCTGGAGCTTTGTCCCTCCGCTCAATGTAGGCAGAAGGAAACCAGCCTGCCTTCCCTTCGCACTCACCTTCTGACCATCCATGGGGTGTTACCTGTTTATTATTCACAAAGTTAATGTACTTACATAATAGGTGGAGCAGTTCCACGGTGTACAATGTCGGAACTGTATAAACAAGACTCAGCATCTTATAATTTTGAATTTTAAGGGAAGATAAAATAAACAACAACAGACATCATGTATTTGAGTTAGATAGAAGTGTAGCTAGGTTGGATCCTGTAAGGCTAATCATTTAGTTATAGCAGAGTTAAATATTCTTAAGTTCCACTGGCACAATGTAAGCCCTGGGACCTACTGAGTGCAACAAATTGTTTGACTCGATCCACCGCCAAAAATGGCTACGCAATGTTACACTTGAATCCATGTTTCATCTTATAAACTTAATGAAATCTCTTCGAGTACCCGATATGGGATTAAAGGTTGGGTTATCACACTTAGCAGAAACTCTGAAGTCTAATATCAACAAGGCAAGGCCTACCTCTGACATGGATATACAAGATATATCTCAAATAGTACATGCAAGTTTGTGGGAAGTCCTGCATCCAAAACACATGTCCAACATGGCAACATGTCTCATAAAGTGGCTTCAAGGTTGGTACATAGAAGATTAATAATATTAGTTATTATTGCAAGTAACAAGTAGCTTAACTATTATAGGCATCCCTTGGACTGTTACCAGGTATACACTGGAAAACACAGAGTACATAGCGACAATTTGCAAATATGAAAACACTTAAAAGACCACAGATAACTAGCATTGAACCACCAGAGTAAAGGAGGACCAATAACCTGAATGAATACCAGGAAATGGAGATGAAACCTTCATTCAGAGGTGGCAAAGGGACAGACCACAACTGAGCAAGAAGAGAGTAAGTGAATATCAGGTATCATAGACTATATTCATGATGTAGTCAAGGAAAGGCTTGTTACAATAGCTATCTTAGACTCGTATTGTTACCAAGAACCAAATGAAACCATGCCTAGAAGACACATGAAATAGAAGACAGATGCATGTAATAAGGTGACAGATGCAAAAACTCCACTCCTAACCTTGCCTTCTTTGATAAAATAAGTATTTTCAAATGTCAATGTTCTTATATGCAAACTGTACCTAGAAGACATACAAAACCCCATATCTAACCTTTATCTTCCTTTGCATGTGGACCTTTTAAAGCAATCAAAACTCGATATGATGTTTTCTAGGGCTTAAATTGCATTGGATGATACAGCAGCTCTATCATAGAGACAATGTTCCGAGTTTGCACACGGTTAAATTGGAGTTAACCCTTCCCATAGATTAGTCCTGTAGCCTGTAGGCCCTATTTATACGATCACCTTATTTAAAGTTGATGGCAGGTCGCTTTAATGACAAGAAAACCTTGAGAGAGATTCAGGTACCCGAAGTTTTAAAACTCTGATCTACAATCAACAAAGCTATCTAGCGACCGATGACATAGTGACAGGATTGGTTTCAAATTGAGGACTAACTGCAATTCAAGCTAAGGAGGCAGCATGAAATATAACATTTAAGCCAACTATGGTCACTTCTACAAGTATGTATCTTGAAAGTGATTACTACTAGCTGACATAAAGGAACAGATCGACTTATAAAATTACTGATGAAATATCTCGAGAGCTTTGAACGGTTTCAGCTAAGCTTCTACTTTGTAGAAATAACCATTATCGATATTAATAAACAAGACAGATGCATTTTCCTTTTGCATGAAGTTCTTTATGTCGAATTAATTAATTTAAATTGGTATATCCCAAGTCCCAACACTGCAAATTTTTTACTTGTTAATCAAGTGGAAGTCTAAATATAAGTGACACTTAGCTCTATATGAACTGCTTTTACCGAAGTTTTCGGCCATTTTCCTTTCATCTCTTCCTCTTCTCTGGTTTCTCTATTCTCGCCTATACTCCCTTTCTTCTTGCTGGTCTGCATCTGCTTCCCTTTATCCCTATCCCTAGTTGTTAACTTGCTCCTCTAAGAAGTTCATATCTATATTCTGTTTGCTTCTGGCCGTATAGAAGTCAGTGCCATATTGTCATATGTATGAAACCATGGAATGCTATCAAATTTTAGTATTAACCAGGATATCAAGGCAAGTAAGCCGTGCAACATTTACGATAAAACTAATTAAATTTTCAAATACTACAGACATGTTAACAGCTAAGGTGGTCTTCTCTAATCATATAGTTGTGGATAAAGTAGTCATCTTATAGGTTAAAAACAAATCATTATTCTTGATGAAGTACCTAGTTATATAGAATATGGTACTAGATTACAAAAAAAGTACCTTGGCACCACATAGACATGAGAAGGTTTCTAGATTAATGGTCATATTCCGTGATTAGAAAAAAAGAACAAACTTTTATCACATTACTATCTTTAGTTTTGCTCTTACCACTACAAGTCTGAACCATTTTAACACTCAAAGAATATGGAAACTACAAGTCCGAACCATTTTAACACTCAAACATTGAATACCCAAGGGTTTCAGATGATCCATAAGCATGCATAATGGCTGAATGTACCTGACGAACAACAACATAATCACCGACCGCGAGACTTAACTCTTCATCTGCTTGAGCATCAAAAGGGTGAACTACCTGCAAGTAAATTTCAAATTAGATAAATCTACCATATTAACCATCATCCTGACATTAAAGTTCATAATAACCTTAAGTTTGACTCATAAGGACAAAATAGAGAGGACGAATTTCAGCAGCGGATTAGAGTTATATCTATGAGGATTAGTATTACAGCAACCACTTTGGACCACTTATATTTGGGAGATAAGTATTAACAGTATGAGAGATCATACTTTTGCATCCATTGACCTCTGTGAGCATATTGTTTAGAGATTACACCATTCTTTATGTAATTTGTGGCATGTAAGTGTATATAAACATATTAGGTGGAACATCTTACTTCTGCAATGAAAGATAAAGTTAAAAGTAATTCGGTGGAATATCTTACTTCTGCAATGAAATACACAGTATGCTGACCATTTGTAGAGGGATCTCCAGATTTGTTGAATTCCTCATTTGCACTTTGAGAATAATTGTCAGTGAGAGTTGCTGATTTTAGTGGAGGCTCTATATGCTGCTTCACTAGAATCATCTATGTTAATACAAATATATTAGCTACAGTTGCCTGGTTGCAGAAACTACTAGAAATTTAACGATAGACACTCGACTACTACTTTAAAGGAGATGCATTCCCACAGAATTTATTTACATGATTCTTTCTGGCTGTAACAAAGAAACCCATACCTCAGTATAAAGTTTGTCCAATATCTCAGCAGCATTTTGATGATATGATCTCTCAGCATCAACCTGAAGTAAGTAAATAATAGATTGTCTAAGAAACTGTACAAGTAGATTTTGGTATCATATTGATGTGGAATACTACATGAAATGATGAATACAACAACAAAGCCATTATCCCAAATTAGTTAGTGATACAGTTATTTTCTTCTAAAATTCAAATGCAAGAGCATTTGCAACATTGCATTAAAATAACAGTTGTATCTAATCCTCCAAATCCATGTTCTCATCATTATTGCGAGTCAGTTCAACTATAACCGGAACAAATAACAAACACAGATGGGTCTATTGAATATCTAGGGGGAATAAATTTTTTTACAAAATGGACAAAATTAGAGAATACCATAAGAAAAAAGAAGTGTTCATATTCATTTTCTACTTCCAGAAGCATAAATAAAATGAGAGAGCACACCATTGTAAGAAGTCGTTGGAAAGTAACTTCCTGTTGTTGAGCCTCAACTGACGTCATAGCAGCAGTCGCCTCTATCCCCAATGCTGATAAAGAATTTTTAAGTTCAGATAATTTTAGTTCTGCATTCTTAAGTTTTACAGCATCCTCTGGACTAGCACCAATTTCCTTGGACTTCAACTGGCGTCTATAAACTTCTGCGGCCTGATCAGTTGAATTTTTTACTATTTTTTTGTATTTCATTTCAAGAGTGTCCGGGAAAAAAAACATTAGACTTTCACTACCTGAGCCTCCATATCCCGCCTAATCCGCTCATAACGGTGAGTCAAGTGGCGAGCATCTTCTAAAGGAGCCCCCACTATCATTGTTCGTAATGGATCAAAAACCTATGAGATACAAATGGATTAAAGAGTAATATAAATAAACGAGTGAAATATAGACAGCAAAAACACTAACCGCTAACATAACAAAAGCAACAAGAACATTTTTATACACAAAACTTTGGAGTGGTTTTACATGAATGCCTCCCATTTATCTCTCTTAAGGGTTATATCCTCAGTTAAAATTTGCTCTGTCAGCTTTTATTCTGTCATTTCTTCTAACTAGTGCATCCTATTAGCCTCCACTGAAATACAAAGATGGAAAAAATAAAGCTACTACAGAATTTGCCGCATGATACCATAGGATGGTAAAAAAGCATGGCATCTAAGACAGCTAAAGGCATAATGTTTTGAGAGGTTAGCTCAAAATGAAAGCAAGAACGTACCAGAAGTAAAGGAAACTAAAATTTGTATTAGTATAGTTTAAAGGTGTGAAATTCCTAGACTATTATACAAAGTTCTTAATAGAGTACTTGCCATACATCATGTGGTTGCCGGTAATTCAGATAAATGATCCAGTAATGTATGATAAAGCAAAAACCCACCTGATCCCCAAGTACTCTTAGGAGATTTTCCATCTCTTTTTGCATCAAAAGATGAGAATCACCAAACTCAAGGGAAGCCCTTGCAAGAGCAAAATCAGACCTTTGATATCCATTTCCGTATTTGCAACAGCCTTCAGCTAGCTTTGTTACTGGAGAATGGACAATCACATTTATCAATCAAGCTTTCAAATTGGTAGAGTATGATGAAAAATTGAAAATGTCCTTACCTACTTCCATCTGCTTTGAACTAACTGATATAAAACCTTCTACACTCCGCACAATCTCTCTTTGGAGGTGCTAAATAAAATGAGTTAAAAGTTAGAGTTATCAATTATACTTAATCTAGGAATCAATCAGAAATGTCTCCTTGAAATTTTTAAATACCTTTGCCGCTCTAGTAGAACTATAAAGCATTTGAAGATTTTGGTGGCACTGAAGCTCCGCCTCATCAGCAAGAGCAGAGTCATGACCATAACGTCCACTAAATTGCTTTAAAACCGCCTGTGCATATGGAAAGCATTAGGGAAGCATTTATAAATATTCAAGAGTGAAACAAAATTAAAAATGATAAATGGCCTACGTCTTTTTAGAACAACAGAGAATCTGATATGCATAAAGACATTAGATATTTGCAAACGTTATAAATACATCATATAGAACACTGTTATATATTCACCATCCATTGAAAAATCCTTCTAAAGTGTGCTCTTCCTATCCAGTGACAGTGACAGAGGTAATCCTATACACCTTTGATGTCGAAAAATAATTCCGCAAATCAAGATAAACTTTAAAGCAGCTAGACAAAAAAAATAGAAACAAAATATTTCAAGAGAACAGTCCCTGCAAAGAAACAGTGGCGGGACCAAAAAAAAGTTAGATGATTCCTTTTCAAGCAGACTTCGAATTTTATGACTATACTATCTCCACTGTGTAATGAATTAATCGGTTTAATTTGATTCCTTCAGTTCAACAAATAAAGTTGAAAACTACAACATACAACTGGAACTAGGTAAGACAAACCAGAAAAAACACAACTTTGCACACAAATTAAACTGGATAGGTAGATGAGAACAGATAGCATCCACATAATGTAAAAGTCTCTTTTGAAAATATTATATAACCAGTGATATCAATAAAACCGATGGGTTACTTCAATCTGATAAGTGTTGTCATCAATAAGAGAAAGCCCAAACTATGAATTAAGCTAAATTCATGCTGTCAGTCAGAACCCTCTTTAAATTCTACCTCTGCACTTTGGAGAGCTATTCATTCACCTGGAACCCTCTCATAAACCTGAAATCCGTGTTGTCCGTGGGCCACGTTTGGAAGTGGGATTTTGGTGGGATCAGTTGGACAGAGAGACCATCAGCATGTTCTCTCCTTCTGATTTGGATAGCTTGGTAACCAAACCTTTCTTCAGTCCCAGATCTACATCATCAGTGACAGCTGCTGCAATCCCATAAATTCTACAGCCACATTGATCATTCCAGGCAGCCTCTGTTGCAGGAAATTTTTTCGGAGGTCTAAAGATGATTGTGGAACAAAAGTTCCATCCGTAGAGAAGATTGTGGACCAAAAGTACCATGCCTGTCTGTACCTTATGAGAGTTAATTGTTCTCCAAATGAGCTTTGTCAATGGTAAAACACAATCGGTTCGATGGACTTTTATCATATAAGGATTTGCACTGCATAATTGAAAAGCTGAGGGATGCTAAATCGTCCAAAGGTTCATCAGTCCAACAGGACAGTGAAACAGAACAAGGAAAGTAAATGAATAGGCCTATCTTGTAAATTACGGTCCTGAGAGCCTGTTGACATTATCTTTAGCAAATGGGACGAGGTTCCCGCGAGTGTGCAATCCAAAGGCGACCGTGAGAAGCTCCTAGTCCGATGGGTCCATAAGACCGAACCTTTAGGTATTGTAAAAATTCTTCTAATGCACGACAGGTTTAGTGAAACTGTTCAGACAGGCCTTGTACTATTGCTTTAGCATTATACTTGGAAACAAGTTTGAAATGAGCAGACTATGTCAATGATGCCTCTCAAAGAGGGGTACAATTCTACCATGATATCAGTAAAGATGAGTCGAAGGTTGGTATGGGTAGCTGAACTTTCAAGTACATTATACATGAGCTCCCAACACCACTTGTGTATACAGTGTACTAGCATGACCACCATCTCTAAACTCAGCGCAGAAAAGTCTTTAGAATGATGGACGCTAGTTCATTTGTGTAAAGTCAAGACTTTGATATTTCAAGTTCTAAAGAAATCCCTCCCTTGAGATTGAGCTTTTTTAATATTGATTTACAATCAGAATCAATAGGAGAGCATGTCACTAGTTGAGAACAACAGTCACACAATTTCTATCTTCTCTTAGCTGAGACCATAGACATTGCATATTGGACAACACAAAGCCTGGACAAGCAATTTGAGCTTATGATTAGTTAGAGTAAGGATGAGAGTCACAGGTGTACCGAATGTTGGGAAGAGGTGAGCTACAAGGAAGCATCTGACTCTTTGCGCAGACGAGAGGCAAGAGATTTAGATATAATTAGAACATGCCATTAAGGAGGCAAATAAACTGGATTTCACCAACCTTATTAGTTTCCTTGTTTTTTCTTGTAAAGTAGCCAAAACATACTTTTCTGGACATCATTTCTTAAAACCATAAAAAATTCAGACCCGTAAACTTTTGACTGGTAAACTCTCAGTACTCACCCAACTTCAAAACACTATGCACTCACCCAACTTCAAACACACTGTGCACTCATCCACTTTAGCATTCTTATATCAGTTATGATCAGTTTTTGGACATGTTTCTTAATTACCTCATATGCTGCTATGCATAACCATAACTGATGACTGATGACAATAAGTGTCTTCTAAAATTACCCCATAAGTTTCATAGGTACAGGTTTACTATGATGACATCATAATATGTCAGTGTCGATTCGTAGGGCATTTCACGGGTAATCTATAATCAAACAGATCCTCTTAAACGACCTGGCTCCGATTCTCCTGACAACATCACGATCAAGCATTCAATTTGATAATGCCTACACACTCTGTAGCCATAAAACTGAACTACACCAATTCTCTGTAAACTTAGAATTTCAAGAAATCAAATTTTCTGCTTAAGTAACAGTTAAACATCAAACTAATACCATCAATTCCATCAGAAGACTCAGTAACCACCACAAAATGAAAACCAAAAGACTCGAAATTTTCCGCGATAAAGAGACGATAAAACAAGAAATTAACTCAGTGAGTTGAGATTGACCTGCTGCTGTCTGGCCATTTGCTCTCTCAGCTTGCTGGCCTGCTTCCTAATGGCCTCCATGAGAATCAAACGGCTATCAGATGATACTCAAAGATCATCAAAACCCTAGCGGGGGGTTTTTTTTTTGTTTTTGTTTTTGTTTGGAGAAGAAAAGGGGGAATTTTAAGCAGAATCGTGGAATTGAACAGGAGGAAGAGAGGAGGGGACGGAGAGGGCGCGCCCGTGCGCGTAGCTTTGACGCCATGATGCGCACGTGCCGAGTGATTATCCGCGCGAGGGAAAGAAAGTGGGGGCGGTGAAAAGGAGTAGAAAGTGGATGAAGATGAAAATGGGAGGAAAAAAAGGAACGACAAAATATTAGAGTACAGAAAGAATTTTATTTTTGGGTTAAAAAAAAAGGAAAAAGTGGTTAAAATGGCGGCTACCGTCGTGATGACGTGTCATCCAATAGCCGGCCATTTCTGTTCTGTCAATCACGATCTAGGGCCCTTGGACTATGTTTCGTTTGTAGACTTGTGGCCGACTAGATATTGGGCCTGCCTTTATCGTGGCCCAGTGGGGTTGACTGGAACCTTGAAAAAGGATATAAGAGAAAGGGCTAAAATACCAGATTGGTATTTTAGTAGGACCATATTTGCAAACTTGCGTCATGAGGCTATTAATGTCAAATAGACAAGATGATATTAATGTCAAATAACATAGTCAATTTGGCATAATTTTATACAGAACAAAAATAATCAAATGGGTATATTCAGCTGCAGAAAAAAAATAAACGGGTTGATATTAACTTTGATGTTAATATCATAATATCATAAGTGAAAGAAAAAAAATGCAATATTGGATAAAGGGTTATATATGAAAAATGTTCAATGTACTACTACGAAGAGTTACGCTATTCTTTAACTATTAGACACGAAAAAGTGGGGTATATAATAACTTATAAATTTTTCTATGGTCGTTGATTGATTAATGAAATATTATGATTTATCTTATTAAGTGTAATGTAGGAATAAGTGCTATTCATGAGGGTATGATAAGTGTTATTTTGGGAATTGATTAATACTCTTCATTATCATCTATTAAATAGCCAATGGCTTGTATTAAGCGGGTGTTTGGAGTTTTTTTTTTGGTTAAACTGACTTTTAAGTTAACATTTTTCATATCTACATTGATAAAACACTAAATAAGTTAGCTTAAATTTAAAAAATTGTTATACTCCAGTCTTTAAAAAACTAGAATATAAGCTCACTTAAATAAGCTAAGTTTAACCAAACAAATTACTATTTTATCTAAATAATTTTTATATATTTTTTATCATAAATGTCAAAACAAATTTTATACAATTTTTAATCATAAATGCCGAAAGTCACTAAAACCTAACCTAGCTTAAAAGCTTAATAGCAGAGACACAAAAATAGTAGTGATGTGACGATGTCTCTACTATTTTTTAATATTATATAAAGAATCCAAATACGTATAATTATTACTACTTTTCTAAAAATGACAATTTGATAATTTAGGTAGGCAAAAAAAAAAAAAAAAAAAAAAGAGTTAGGTTGACCGAAAAAGTTCCATCCCGACCCAAACCTGAGCCGCCTAATATATTTATCCCCGATTTTAGTTCTTTTTCCGTATCTGTCTCTCTCTCGCTGAAACCCTATATAAAAGCCCTAATCCTCTCCGATGAATTTCACCGACAATCATTCCGATCCCCCTGTCCGAGGCCCCTTCATTCTCCGAAAACCTCATCAAATAGGTAATTTTTAGTTATTTACTTAGTTTTGTTTATTTTTTTTGTTCACATAAAAGCCTTTGTTCTCACTAAGTTTAGTTTAATTCATTGTTAGTTACTATTATTTACTTTTGTATTTTTCAAATTCGTTCAATTTTTGAAGTATAACTTAACATTAGGGTGATTCAAGGGATAATTTAAATTATCAATTTGAAGGGTAAGTGTGGAGAAATAGCGGAGCCGAGGTGGGCAAATAACGGGCCTCACATTAAGATAAAATGGACTTTAAAATACTTTGTTAACCAAATTGGTACGGGAACAAGACCCTCCGGTATTTTATGCAGTTCAACACTCAAAAGACCGTATAATAGTATAATATATATTGCTAATACGAAGTATTTTCACTGCAACGGTTTTGCCTTTACCAGTTAGCAATTTTGTTGATTAAGCCATTTGACTATATCTATCCCGTAATACTAATATTATCATTCTATTATGGTAATATGTAAGCCTATCATATACTATAGTCTAGTAAATAAAAATAATTATATCAAAAGGAGTAGAATATGGATCATAATATGCATCAATAAATGAAAAAAGATCTAGTTATTCTAGTGAATTTATTTAGAGTAATTACTGCAGAACTAATGGATTAGATACCAATCCAATAAGAAAGTATCCAAAATCTTAACTTATAATACTTCTTACTTTGTATATAGAATAGTACTAAAATAAAAATAACTAAAAATGGAAGTTCACATTAAATTTTTATTTATTTCTTTTTCTTAACAAATGTATGGAAGATCAACTAAGTGAGATAAGAGATAAAATCGAATCACAGGAAAGAAATAGGTTACATTTTAGTAGGCTACCATTGAACTATTATCAAGATCCAAATAGATATAAAAGAATGACAGGAAAGAAAATGTCCAAACAATTACATAGTGAATCAAATCCATCTTCATTCTTTTAGCCCCACTTGAACACTTTAACCATTCAATACGAACAATAATACTACTTATGAACTTTGGATTTTTAAGCAAGATTGGGAAATAAGGCTGAAATTAAGTTTCAGAACGAGAAATGTCAAAGATTTGTGTTTATTATGTTTCATGGATTTTTATTACCAAAATTTTCTTTATTTAAAACATGATGTATCATATGACTTACCTAAAATAATGCTCGTGTACCAAAAAGTTTTTAGTTCTCAATGTGATTGAATTGTTAAAAATTTAGTGCCAATATAATTCAAAGTCAATACAAATATTCTTTACAAACTTTATCTATTTATACTATATATTAAAACAAACCGCTTAGTTTCCACTTGGCAACTTCTTCGATGTTTTTTGGCTACTCAACCTTTTAGAACTGTTGCTTAATTTTACTATGAGTTGAACTATAATCCACTTAAGTGGATAGGAGCTCATGTCCACATAACGTTTTATTCCCTGGTTTTCCTTTGATGTTTGTGGTGATGTATGATACACATCAAGGCACACATCTCAAACGTAGGATTGATGTATATCACAAATTGTAAAGATAACAATTTTAAAAAACTAAAATTGCAATTGCATGCCATGGACACTTACATTGCAATTATGGTTACAATGGCCAAACAATCTCATGAATACAAAAGTCACTTGATGATTATATTTATACCCTTACTATTTTAAAACTTTAGTAATCTATATTTTTCATTAATATAGAATATTGGAGAAACCAAGGTCAACTTGTCATGACGTTAATCTTGTAACTAACATTTTGAGATTATTTTATAATGGAGGATGTCAAAATGCTTAACAAAATAAAAACCGATGAAAACAAAGTATAGAATATTCGTCCTATTATAATAAATTTTGGAAGAGATAAACATAATTTACCCAAGAAAATATATAAAGCTTAGCGTCAGAAGGTCCTCTACCCCTGATTAATAATAAACATTATCTTAAAAAAATGGATTAAATGACTTCATGAGGACGAAGTGTAATATCCTGTAAAGAACTAAGTGCTAGTCCTCTCTTGGGAATCGACTAGTATCCCATGACTGTTCAAACCCACTCTAAGGCAAGAGGACTCGAGCGGCACCAGCGGAACTTCTCCAAACGAGACCTAGGTCGAGTCGAGAACTTGTGGGGCCGACTAAAGAGACGATACTTGTCAGCCTGCTCGCAAATTCGAGACAAACTTCACCACTCGACCCGTCCGAGCCGACAGCTTGCGAAGCCGACTAAAAAAAGGTACTTGTCGACCTCCGGTAAGACGAGTCGAAAGGTAGCAGCCACGAGCCCCCCCAAAAGTTGATTGCCATCACATTAAATGCATGATCGGAACCATCATTATTCCTGCCTCAAAAGTTTTTATGACACATCGGACCTCGTCAGCAGCACGCTGCCCAGTCACCATCGCATTGAACGCATTGAACGCTTGGGTGACTCAGCCCCTTAGCAGCCGAAACCTGTAAAGTAAATACCAACAAAGCTGCCTGCTTGGACTCGGCCTAAGTTACTCATTTACCTCTTTGGATCTGCTATAAAAGGGAAGTGATGTCTGCTGTATAGGGTAAGCGAAAATTTTGCCCTAAAGAACTCTCACTATTTATCTTCTCCACTCGAGCTTTCCATTAACTTGACTGTCGAAGGAACCACCAGAGATCCCAACTCCAACCCTTTAGTATTCTTCATGTGCAGGATGGAACCATCGGTTTAAGGCTCAACCATCTGAAGAAGTGGGAGAACCCTACACACCTCTCAACCTGCAGATCTAAACTAACTGTTTGATAACCAGCGTCAACACCAAGGCAACTGGTTTTCTACACTTTGCTAACTCATTTCTTATCGCAAAGCTAAAGAACTTTTTACGATTAACTATGAACTAGGAAAATATTCTTTCTATTTAGTATTGTATTTCAAATAAAATCTCAACAAAAGGACAAAAAATGAACATTTAACGTCCGCGATTGACTCTGTGGATGCATAAAGACTTGCTCAAGCTTCTACTGAAGCTCTTGGTAATTCATTGATTATCTAATTTAAGATTATATAGACTAATCTTAACCACTTTTTATAAACTATAAAGTAACTTTATGAACTAAGATGCCAAAGCCGTTTTTTCTCTTTTGGTTTCTAGTTAGATTCCATTTTAAACGTTGGTTTCTTCAGATTGTTGAGAAAGAAAAAGAAAACATATATGACACTTACAATTACCCATCTATTTTCAGGGATGGCTGATGGGTTCAATACGCCACGAGATATTTTGATGCTAATTGCACAAAAGTTTAGCCTTCTTCGTGATCTCTGCTCATTTGCATCTGTCTCCGTTCAATGTTGAGATGTTGCAAAGGAAGTTTGTGGAACTTTTCTCTCTCGGCCTCCACTCCTCATGCTCCCTATCAGGGAAGAAACACATACTAGAAATTTCTACGATCTCTCAACAAATTCAGTATATAGCATTAATCTCCCTGAACTTGATGATCGATGGATTTGTGGTGCTTCTAATGGCTGGTTGGTGACATTGGATCATAACCTGAAGACTGAGCTTCTGAATCCTTACTCAAAGATGAAATTGCAACTTCCGCAACACCCAGCCATACGTTTAATCACCATTTTCTATACCCTTCAATCACCAAGAATGTTTTGCTGTTTCAATTGTATCAGATAGGCTGACACTAGCCATTTGCAGAGTAGGAGATGATAAATGGATCGACATAGAGTCAGAACTGAACTATTACGAAGATGCTACATTTTATAAAGGAAAAATATTTGCGATACGGGAAGGGGGTACATTAGTGGTTGTTGATGTTCGTCAAGACTTCAAGATCACTGTGCTTAATGCTCCGGACCATCCACATAGAGGAAAGGAAATTGTCTGCCGAAATTATTTAATGGAATCAGCAGGTGATTTATTGCTCGTGTCGAGAGTTTCTAGTGTGAAGAGAAAGAGAACTTCTTGTTTCACTGAGTACAGATTTCATGTTCACAAGCTGAACGAAAGCATGAAAGGTTGGACTAGAATTGAGAATTTGGGAAATCGGTCGATATTTATCGGAGGCAATCATTCTATCTCGGCTACAATTTGCAGGCTCAATGGTTGCAGGTCGAATTGCATTTATTACTTGGAGGATAGCATTGTTCAAAATAGCACGCTTGGTTGTCAGTTTGATCGTGGCCTGTTCTGCTTAGAGGATGGACATACTGAGCGATCGCCGGATGAGGTCTTATCATTTTGGTACTCACCTGGATTTTGGTGTATGCAGTGTCTGTGGAGGGATTTCATGTAGCTGTGTATTAATTTGGTTTTGGAAAATTTTTATGTATCTTTTATTTTATTAGCTGAAAAGATTTAGTAGTCTGAGCTAGAGTTCGCATATGTCGTTTGCATCTGTTCTCAAATATGCTGAATGATGTTGATCCCAGATTCTTATAGACGTATTAGTGTCAGTTATCGATTTGTATGTGCCCAAGGATTATATTTTTGCTCAGCTTCTCTGGATAAAATCAGGATCGATGTAATACACGGAATTGGAATTGGATTAAGATGGAATAAATACATATTTACGATATCCCATGATTCAAATCTTCCATGGCAATGTGTAACCCCAAGGCCTTGAGAGAGGAGAAAAATTGTTGCGTCTTTCCTCCATTACATAGGTTGGGGGTTGCATGATGCTTAACACTGCCAGGAATTAATCATTTTCGGGTAAAATTATACAGGGAGATGATTTTGCCTGTGAAAAATGTGTTCACACTAAGGTTTTTATTTATTTATTTATTTAGTAAATCGTTGAAAGTTGAATGGTTTTCTGAATACCCCAAAACTTACAGTGTGTTTGGATGGAGGTTAATGGAGGGAAGTTAAAGTAAAATTTTAATTTCACCTCGTTTGGGAGTTTTTTTGAGG
>JBAKGM010000200.1:10942819-10954369 GCA_037177215.1 Asparagus racemosus | reverse complement strand
TGGGGTGTTTTTTTTTTTTTTGAAACCCCCCCCCCCCCCCCCCCCCCCCAAAAAAAAAAAAAAAAAAAAAAAACATATTATTTTTATATCTGATCTGTGGGCATGTCTTGGTTTACATTGGTGCCTTCAACTTATTAACCTATGGACACAAAAATGAGTGTAGTGTTCCAACATGGACGAAGGTTATTTGAAAGGGTAATTCTCCAAAATCTGGACATAAGGACATATCTATATATGCATATATTTTTTAAATAGCATGTGTATTTAACATGTATAAAGTTAGGTGAGTAACATATAGAATGGAACCTAAATTAATAAAATGATTCAGAAGTTTGTTCCTTAAAATGGGCATCATATACTTCATGTTATGCGTGTTTCTGAGATAACAAAAATCACACACCTAAGGGACGAGCGCACACATTTCAGATAAGGAGTAATTTCCTCATCTAATGGCTTATAACCAGCTTTCTTTTAACAATCACATGCTTTTCTACTTTTCTATTACATTTATGCTTCTGGTTTTGATTCAACCAGCGATCACCACCTCCAATTCTCTGAAGCTGATATTGTACACATAGATGCTTTAGTGATTTATTTTTGCCCCTTCCAGGCAATACCTGCTGCAAGTAAATTTAGCGGTGATCAAATTGGTGGCAGAATCAGAGGTCCATCTCCACTAATTCATCAATGGATTGAGTTCTGCTTGCAGACTGCAAGAGGTTTGCCTTTCCAGCAGCAAATTGTCCCAGGAGCTTCCCCCGTTGCCCTTGAACCCATTTTAGTTGAAGCTACTCGAGAGTCCACAAAGGGAAGGCCGAAGCTTGAAACAAATCTCAATGATGGAGTGCCTCCTCCTGAAATATTATCAAGATGTGAGTTCCTAGAGCCATTATCAGATAAAGCATTGGAAGATTACCAGTGGTTGATATCCCGTATGCAAAAGCCATTTCAAGGTTGGGTTGGTAGCACATTACAACGGATTACTTCCTTTACTCGGACACATAAATTGAGCTCATAATTTTGGTGATGAAAACCTTGTGAGATTGCAAACTAGCGTTTTATCTCGTTGAAACTAATGTTTTTGTCAGGGTAATAGTGTATTGTCATTCTGAGGAACAACAAATTACACTGATTATCATAAATGGAACTATTCTTTTTCATATATATTAAAATTCTGGTTCTCAATATTTACTGTCTTTGTCTGGAAATACATAGATCTGTATTGTTTTTTTATGTTCTGAATTTGGTTTTCCCAATACGTTGGCCAAGTAGCGAAGAGTATACACGCATCATTTCCGATCGAGATAGAATGGCCTGTAATGTGGAGGTTGGATCTCCTTAAAAACCTGATCCGAAAGTAATGGATATTTCCAGCTCCTCCTAATGTTAGCTACTGTTAATCTTGCGAAAAAATTTTTCCTAATGTTTTGTTTTTCTTTCTTTTAGTTATTTGCATTTAAACAGGACCATTTATGTCATATCTTTTTCAATTCCCAGTTTTAATCATTTTAGGGGTTAGGATATTCCATTCTCGATGGATACACGTCAATAAGCTTCTTGCCTTGTATGTACTTTAATGGATCTAGATAGGATACTAGATTTTTCTTATTCAAAATAATAATAATCATAATAACTTTATTTGATGGATTATGCTGGAATTAGTATTTGTGATGATGAGACTAGGTACGTTAATGTGTTGAAAGTTGTGTGTGTGTGTGTATGGATGACCATAGCTTATTTTTCTCTGCGCTCGAACATTTTCCTTTACCCTTTTTCTCTGGACATCCAGAAACCCTCTTTCTAATATTAGAAAACGGGATTTAGAGACAACCTAAATAAACTTAAGAAGCTTAATCTAAAGTTACGACCAGACCACGGATCAAACTTCAAAGGAAATTCAAAGAGGAAATCAAGGAGAAGTATGCTTCTCTTTTTTCCTATCACTTCTTCTCAAGATTTGTTACCATTTATATGCCTACATGCAAATAGCCAGTAGTACAGGGATATTTTCTATATTCCTAAATTAGGAGATTTCATTTCCTCGTTGTTTTCCTTTTTCTTTTTAACAATTGAATTTATTTTTTGTTACTATCATTTTCCATTGATCAGATGGGATCTGCTCATGGATGGATATTACTAGCTTTCATAGCATTCACGTGTTTCACCCAAAAAACCGATGCACGAGATAAAGTGAAAACAAGTAACTGGCACCGTAAATTCAGACTAACCTCTTGATTCAGACGACAGCTTATTTTCTCAGACGGTCAATTCAAATCAATCGCCATGATCTTTAACTTTGTATTTGATATTTATTGTGATACTGTTTTAATAGTTTGTAATGATCAATTCAATGATGTTGGAGTTGAGGATGTGCATGGAATACACAGTTTTGTTTCACATGTCATGCTTGGAGATGATATATTTTGAACTTTCTCACTCATCAAAATCCCAGTCATCCTAACAATTTTTTATGACGATACTGTACTAGTTTGTTAGTTATCTTCGAGCAATGGTTAATGTGTTGTGATTGCATTTATATTTAGAAATTAATGTTGGTATTGAACTCTTGTTGTTCTAAGCTACTTATGAAGGCGAATGTTGTTATCTTTTCTGATAATTTCTTTCTTTTACCAGTCAACAGGTTGTGCTATATCTACTCGCCTAGTTTATAATGCTGCAATTATTATCATCAAAGAAACTGTCAACACCTGTACAAAATATTTTTTTTTTCCTTCATTTATCTATATCTATACTGCTATAAAAAGAGGATTGAGGTGTTAAAACTTTTAATTTTCTTTTTTACCCTCTCAAATTTGGATAAATCCTAACTATACCATTATCTCTAATTAATCTTTTATTAAATAAATATAACCTCTTATTAATTATGCACCTCCTCACCTTTCTAAACAATTATAATTATCAATAATATTATAACTATTAATTGTTTAAAAATAATAAAAGAAAATAATTTATAAAAGTATTCACAATTATTAGTATTATTATGATAATTATTTATGAATTATAATAAAATTATTTAAATAATAGTATAAATAGAATAATATATTACTAAATACTATTAAGAATTTTACTATAATTCAATGAGCAATAAAATAAATAGAATAAATTTTAAAATTCATAAATACTGTAATTATCTTAATAATATCACATAAATTACGAATAACACTATTTATTTGGTATTATATTATTAAATAAATTAAATAAATAATTTAATATTATTTTAGAGTATTTTCTCAAAGATAATTACATGATGCTGAATAATCTATACTTGGTAATGATTGAAAACTAACATTTTTACAAAAAAATTATTAAATAATAATAATAATACTATTAATTGTTAATGATAGTTTATTAAAAATTAATAAAACATTTATAATACTAAATTATTTAAGAGCATAATTAAAAAAATTAAATTAGATAAATATTTTATAGTATACAGACAGTATAATTATTTTAATAGTATTACTTGAATTAAGAATTATAATATTAAATAAGATAAATTACAGTAAACCCACATGAACTTTTAGCATGTTGTAATAAATAGGCCCTATGAACTTTTGAAATCACACTCAACCCCTAATAATTTTTATAGAAAGCCCCCAATATATTTTAGATAAATTACACCAAACCTCCAATAACTATCCAAATGCCTTTTTATGCTGTTTCTGGTTCTAATTTATAGGGGTTATCTGCAAAATTCAGAAAGTTATTGGGGGTCTTCTTTGAAACAGAAAAGTCATTAGGGGTTTAGTGTAATTTTGAAAATTCACATGGGCTGAAAGTTCATAAGGGTTCAATGTAATTTACCCTATTAAACAATTATAATGAGAAGTAACTATTACAATATGTTGTGGGTATTAAGTGTAACAATCTAAGGAATATTAGGAAAAAGCTAGCAAGATTAATGGAACTTAAGTAATTTAGAATTGAGTTAATAAGTGTCTAAGTGTAACAATCTAATGAATATTAGGAAAAAACTAGCAAGATTAATGGAACTTAAGTAATTTAGAATTGAGTTAATAAGTGTCAAGTTAGAGGGGCATATTTAAGAGAACTTATAGAATTGTCAGTTTTATTTAAGAACAATTTTAGATTTGGGGACTTATTTTTTTAAAAAAAAAGTTTAATACTAGGAGATCATTATAAGAAAAACGTTCAATTACAATAACTACACAATAATAGTTAATTCATACATTTCTTTTTAACCAATCTTATTATACAAATTTATTTATTAACACATAGCTTTATTATTCAATAAAAAACTCAGAACTTAAAACATATACCTTCACGTGCAAAGCGCGTGCATTATACTAGTTTTGGTAAATTTGAATCAAGTTGCAAGTGAAAAATAAGAGGGAGGGAGGGAGAATTGAGTTGTATCTCCTGAAGGAATAATGGGTTATGCATATGCTTGCTTCTTAGATTCCCCCCCACCCAAAGGGGGGGGGGGGGGGGGGGGGGGGGGGTTTTTTTGGGTGGTTGGGTTGTGGAAAATGCATGCTTGTTGAATTATCTTCAATATAGTACCGTTTTCCCCCGGAGAAAGACTAGCTTTAGAGTTCATAAAATTTTAGATTGGGGAAGAATGCCGGAAAGGGGAAGGAGGGAGGCTCGTTATTGCCTTGCAAGTTGGAGGCTTGTTTCTCACCATTCAAACAGCGAGGAAATTAACAATCCACAGCAACGAAGATCACAAGCAAATAATGCAAAGCTTTACATAAAAACAATATTCACATTCACATATATTCATTCACTATCCCCGTCTGTCATAGATCCTCCTGTATAAGTTTATTAAGGAGAGTGTTTAAAAGTTCATCTCTCTTCAGTGCACGATTCTCTTCCCTCATGCTCCTCAGCTCCTCTTTCTCCTGCCAAGCTCTTTCCAGCATGCATCTTTCCCTCTCCAGCTTTTCCATTGACTGTTGCCACTCTTTCTCAAACATCCGCCGTTCTTGGGCCATTCTCTCCATCAAATCCCTCCATCGGTCCTCAGCCCGCTGCTGCTGCTGAAAGAAATCTAGTACAAGTTCATGTACGTTATTCTTGGCTGCCTTTGGCTTGTTGATCATATCAGTTTTCATTTTTCTGTTCTTTGTCAAACGCTGCTCGTCACTTTCTTCATTATCATCGTCGGCGTCAAAAGTTTCATCAGAGAATTTCACTCCACTGGATCTCTTCAGTTTCTTTTGTGAGTGGTTCAGGGTGCTTGTTTCGGACTCGAGGAGTTGTTGCATGTTTCTTGCTCTTTCAGTAAAAACTGCATGCAACTCGTCGAAGAATGGACAATGCTTGCCACTATCGGGATCAGATGTCTCTTTGCCCTGTAGAGATGGTGCAGGTAGAACTGTATTAAATTTCTCCAAATTCTCGTGAGAGGGAGAAAGTTAAACGTATTGAGCAAAGAACATCTTTTATGTTCTCCAATGGATTTGTTGTTGTGCATTGGATTTGTTAAGACCTAAAGCGACTAGAGATTAAATTTACAATTCAAAAAATAAACACTACCCCACTTCACTTTTTCTCCTAACATCACTCTCTACTTCATTTAAGAGGGCACCCTGCACTAACTCCTCCCAAAACTCCTTTCAAACCCCAATTCGCCTCTCATCTCATCTACTATTCATCCAAAAGATTAGTACTTCTAACTCTGAATTCAAATATGGCGTTCCTCTTTTTCCTGGGTCTCTCATCCCTCCTTTTCTCCTCCCTTTCAGCATTCCCCACATTCCCAGGTACAATACCTGCAGACCCGCCAGGGGTTGTTGAGCCTTTCCTCAATTTCCCACCACCATTGATACCTGAATAGAGTTCTGAAGTTCTAGGATCACCAGAATTGGCTCCTCCAGCATCAACCGTTGCTGCACCAGTTGTTGGTGTGAATCAATCAATTGAGCAACAGCAACAGTAGCAGTTGGATGATAGTGTGAGTAGAGGAAGTGATCAAGAGCAAGAGCAAGAGCAAGAGCAAGGAGCTTCGCAGCCTCTAGGTGCTGTGGAGGTGCAGCCTATTGGAGATGGAGATAACAGGAGTTTGCAGCCAGGAGCTGAAGGACTGCAGCCAGTTGGAGTGCAAGGGAAATAGGCAAGGGCAGTAGGGTCTGGGATTTGGAGCACAGCCATTGATAGACAAGACTCCTTTTGATAGCGGGAGTTCAAGGATGGGATGGGGTTGCTTTGGGCTTGGCTATGGTCTTGCTTCAGCTTCGCTTATGTTTTGAACAAGATCAGTGTCAATTATGTCAAGCGCGCAACATTATTTGTGTGTGTGAGAAAGAGGATTCACATAAAAGCCTTTGTTCTTTATTGAAAGCAGAAATCAAAACAGAATATTCCACAAATGAAAAGAGCAAGAACAAAATGTGTATCTAAGGTTGCAGAGGGCCAGATTCCAGACCGCAATTAGATATACAAGCTTTCTTAGTATGAAGGACCAAATTGAACCAAATGCTGCAAGTTCTAACAAAATCCATGCCAATAAAGCAATTTAACTGCCAGTTTGGGATTAAATCTATGTTAGCTTGAAGGTGGTCTAACCAGTTACTGGTGATCAGGAACATTCAAAAGCAGTGTTTCTAACTAGCCTTTGCTTAACCAGATATTCTCCAATACTCTAAGCACTGTTTTAAAAAGCCTCCGCCTAGTCCGCCTAGGCGTACGCCTAGGCCTAGGCGGTACCCCGACCGCCTAACTAGCGCCTAGCACCTGGGCAGCACCTAGACTGCCCACCGAGATTTTAGGAGCGTTTAGGGGAGCATTGTTTGCTTACGTGGATTGCACCTTTTAGGCCTTGATCGTGATTTTCTATGTTGCAGCCTTCACGTCCTCCAAACTACTTTAACTTCCAAATATGAATGTCTCCACAATCTCCTATGACTTTCAGCAAAACCTCCTCGACCACCACTTAAATGAAGAAATAAATCCGCCTAGATACCAGTCCGACACCTAAACTTTCTATAATATTGACATTTACTATCAATTATTGTAACTAAAAAATAAAAAAAGAAAACCTCCTACACTCTAAGCGTCAGGTCCAACGCCTAGGCCTCTTAGCGCTTTTCTATAACCTTGTTAGTTATTATTTTGGCTATTTAGTATTTAAGTATGCATGGTTTATTGTGGATCTAAGATTGCTATCTTTTTTTTAGCAAATTTATATGAATTTAATACATATTTTTATCAATTATTATAATTAAATAATTTTAAAAATAACTAAATGCCTAGGCACCGCCTGAGCGTACGCCTAGGTGTCTAGGCGCTAGCTTAAACGCCTAGTCCGCCTAGCGCCTTCTGTAACATTAGTATCTGGTCTTTGATTTGGTTAAGTTAGTGATTGAAGTCAAAGCAAGGTCCGGTGAAGTCAATGAAGTCACCAGACCTTGCCTATGCTCTTTCCTGACTTGTCCTACTCTTATAGTAACTACGGCTTTGGCTGAGTTACCACCTAACACCAGTATTCTTAGCTTACCGGCTTACTTATTTGAATGATAGAACAAGGGTTTTGTAAGCTGAATCAACTGTGACTATATATAATCATATGATGTGTCCCCCACCCCACCCCGCTCCCCCCCCCCCAAAAAAGGAAGAAAGAAAAAGCTACAACCCCAATCCCAGAAGAACTTTGGAGGATTTTGTACTATTTGAAAGATAAAATTACTCTTTTCTTCTTCTTCTTCTTTTTTTTGGGTGGGGGTGGGTGAGGGGGGAGGGCGTCTCTCAAGAGTAATTTAGTTATTCATCAATTATAGATAGAAGAGTTCGTTGAGAATAGTTTAAACTTTAGAGGGATTTCATTGGGGTTTTGTGACATAGAAAAGGTTAAGTGGAGGTAATGTCTTTTTTAATTGGTTATCATTATTTCAGAAGTTTTCTATTCCTAGGGTTTTCAAGGGTTTGTGTCGTTTTGCTCGTACGAGAACGAGTACTAATCTCTTTTGATTACGCTTCCGTTACATCAGGTCTAGCCAAGCTTGTAAGCTACCTATGAGTAGTACTCTAAGGTCTCACGTTCGACTCTCCTAAGTGGCACTCATAGAAATTTAATTTCCTGAAATATTCGAGGCCGTGCAGACTTATAACCAGAGCAAGCTTTTGCTTATTTTGTCCTCTGCATTATGGTTCTTCACCTCGTGATCACGAACTTCTTGAATAGATCTACATTATTATCACCTAGAAGAATAAAGGGTAATTTGACTAAACCCTCATGAACTTTCAGCTTTTTGCATTAAACCCCTATGAATTTTCAAAATCGCATTAAACTCCTAATAACTTTCAAATTGTTGTTTTTTGTTGTTTTTCGGTTCTAAATATGGGGGTTATCTATATTGATTTTTTATGTTATTTTTTTGTTCTAATTTATGGGGGTTATTTGTAAAATGCAAAAACTTATTTGGTGTTTTCTGCAAAATAGAAAAGTTAATGGGGGTTTAGTGTGATTTTGAATGTTCATAGGGATTTAGAGCAAAATGTTGAAAGTTCATGGGGTTTAGTCTAATTTACCCAAAAAAATCGATGAATGTTTCTTTACGATGAGTGCTTCTATGAGTTTTTAGTTTGGAATGAGTAAACTAATTATTGGTAGAGTATAGCTTTTCCCTTTTTTTTTTTGTTTTTTGTTTTTTGTTTTTTGTTTTTTGTTATGGATTAGAAATAAACTAACACATATCTGATTTTGAGGGTTAAGGATAATACTGTCCCTTCAAGATTTTTTTTAACGGAAGTTCTAATGTAGGGTTAAAAAAAAGACTAATTTTATATCTAACAAGTGAGATCATATAGTGAACATTTTTGTATCCTAACAATTTTTGATTTTGTGATAGGTAGTTAACCATGGGATTCCAAATCAAGTGCTTGCTGACATGATGAACATTGCCGAGGAATTCTTTGCTATGCCTCTCGAAGACAAAGCCTTGTACTTCTCAGAGGACCCTAAAAAATTTCCTAGGCTTGGCACAAGCCAAGGTCGCCACAAAGAGAAGGTTAGATATTGGAGGGACTTCTTGAATCTTCGAGTCTACCCTTTAGAAAAATATGTGCACCTCTTTCCGGAGAAACCTTCTAATTTTAGGTATAATACAGGCTTGTTTTTCACTACTGAAGTATTTATGTTTGTAGATAAAGGTTTTAGAACAAAAGGTAACATATAAGGTAGGGAAGATGTTGATTTTACTAAAAAATTCCAGTTTTTCTTAGGGTTAGTTACAATCCGGTACCATAGAGTATGGTGTAATTACACTAATGACCTGAAAGTTTGCGTATTTACATGGGTAAAAGATTACTTATTTTGACTGCATGAGTGACCTTAGAATCTGACAGTAGATCAATGTTATATGTTTTTTTTTTCTAGTTTAAAGTTCTTGTTGGATGTTGCTTATAGATGAGATTAGTGTTAAAGAGTTAGGAATTTTGCTAGGGTTCAGGTTATAACAAAAATGATTAACTAAAGTTTCATCATTAAAACATTAACCTTATCCCTAGTCAGTTCTTTGTCTTGATCCAAACCATAATCTTAATCCTAGCTCTAATCTTAACCCTAATCTTAACCAAAATCAAACAAGAATTCCATGTTAGTAAAACACAACGAGGTCAACCTCCAATCAGATCCCAAGGTTACCTATATGTACTGAAAGTCACTAATCACAAGGCTACGTATGTAGTTACTCGAACTCTAGGTTCACCCGTGTAATTACATCAGACTTGAGATTGTTGGGTTGTAAGTAATCATTTTCTTAGAAGCTGAATTGTTGTGAAGGTTGAACTACAAAATGCAAAGTGCATCTCATAGCACCTACAAAGCAATATTGAGAGATATAATTTGTTGTAAACTTCTAACAATGGTTTCAAACATTCAGAAATATTCTTGCCAAGTACACACCGGAAGCAAAAGATTTAGCCACAAGGATATTGAAGCTCATCTCAATAGGATTAGGACTCAACAAGGACTACTTCGAAGGGAATCTTAGTGGAAGTGATTCTTTTATGTCCATCAACTACTACCCACCATGTCCAAATCCTGAATTAACTTTTGGTTTGCCAAAGCATTGTGATGCAAATTTGATCACCCTTCTCCTCCAAGGGAACATTAGTGGGCTTCAAATCCTACATGATGGAGAATGGCTTGGGGTTGATCCAATTCCAAATGCATTTGTTGTTAATTTTGGATTGCTTATGGAGGTAAAATGTCAATTTTAGAAATTTATTTTTGAATGTAGATCCTTATATTTTAGGATAAATGTAACATAACCCCTCAAAATTTTGGCTTGTTTTGAGATAACACTAAAAACTTTTAAAGATGTAACATAACATCCAAAAAGTTGCGGCAGATTGAAGGAGTTATGTGACAAAATTTTTTGGTGTTATGTGATATTTTTTAAAGGTTTTGGTGTTATCCCAAAATGGCCCAAAGAAATTTATCCTAAAATTTAGGTATTTCTTAGGATTGTTTGATCAGTTTTCGTACTATTACAATGTAACTATTTATCACCCTTGTTTTCTATTTTATTAGCATGTACACTTTCTTTTAATCCCCATGACAACGTTGTTTTTCCATTAGTTTTTAGACTGACAAATAAATAGAGGGTGTTGCTTTTAGCAATTTTCTAAATCTGATCATCATGTGATTCCTACAGCAGTTTACAAATTAATCGGAAAAACATGCTATTTTTCAATGCACAAAATAATGCTATTTTTCAAGCGTATAGCGTGTTCCAGATGTGACATGTATCCAGGATGTTAGCTTAGATCTTTCATATGTTGATGATCAGAGCGATAGAGGTCTGGGTATATGCCACATCACCAATACGCCAGCTGACTACGTTGAGGGACATGTACTAACCTACATTAACTCATTTTTTAAACTTATTTAACTTTTCAAATGAGCACATGCAGGTAATAACAAATGGATTGTTGAAGGCTGTAGAGCATAGAGCCGTGACAAATTTGAATGTAGCCAGAACATCTATATTCCTATCTACTAATCCAACTGATGACTGCATTATATCTCCAGCCCGAGCTCTAGTCTCTGAGGATCACAACCCTCCACTCTACAAACCCTTCAATCCTCAGGAGTTCATCAATGTTTTTTATAGAAAAGAAGGTGACAAAATGGCAATAATGGAGGCTTTCAGGTTGGAAAATTAATAGGTTGTTTAATCAAAGGTCATGTTATCATTGTTTCTTTTTCTTTTTTCTTTTTTTTTTCATTGTTCTTGCGTGAGCTTGTAATTGAAACTGTAATGTTGGGAGTTTAAGCAGTTGTAGTGTGTTATTTTGTTTAGCATGAATTCTATATGAGCATCTCTGGTGTTGGGATTTTGTGAATTATTTGGTTTCCTAATGTATGTTAGTATTTCAACATCATACGGGATTGATTTGATTTTATTAAAAAAACCGTATGCAATTGCGCAGCCCAATGATGACCCTCATATTAAGGCCCAAGTAGAGGAATGGTTTATGTAGATGTGTACGTGTGTGTGTGTGTGTGTGTGTGTGTGTGTGTGTGTGTGTGTGTGTGTGTGTGTGTGTGTGTGTGTGTGT
>JBAKGM010000200.1:10900492-10910583 GCA_037177215.1 Asparagus racemosus | reverse complement strand
TAGATTGAATATAAGGTACCACCTTATAAACACTTTTCCATATATATATATATATATATATATACATATATATATATATATATATATAAAATATTGGGAGGAGAGATGAATCACTTAACCAAGAAAATAGCAAAATGAGAAGAGGAAGAGCATCAAATATATTCACTGAAAAACTGATATTCTACCTGGCAGTATCGCACCATATCATACAGATTTTGCAGTCCACAATTCTCGTAGAAGACCATAGAACTCTGTTTAGGAAGTCAATGCCTGTTTAGTAGCCAAATGAACTAGTGTGAAAATTAAGCAATTGAATCATCAATGTTTCAGAAGTTCACCTGACGTGAAACATCACCAGGTCTGAAGTACAATACACACTCTGAAGGAAGTCCATCTCTCCCAGCTCGACCACTTTCCTGCAACCACAATAAGTTCTCAAAGAATAATCTTTGATAGAGATAGATATGCGGATTGAAAATACCTGATAGTATGTCTCCATTGACTTACTTAAACTGTGGTGAATGACAAACCTGACTGAAGACAAATAAGGAAGCATTTAGCAGATAAATTACTAACAAATGTCAATAACTAGAATGATACAGCGATGCCCTTAGCATGCTGCAAATGTAGACAAAAAAGGACTCATAACATAGTGTGCATGAATCCACTAAAATAATCAATGCAACCTCATATGCTCGCACATGTGCATAGTTACATGCATGCATGTCGCAACTTACTTGTAACTGTTTACTTCTTAAAAGTGGTCTCATGTTCGACAGTTCATTGATGTTCATATCAATTAATGCTTCTTTAACAAAATGTTTTTTGGTTGTTTAACTCATAGTTGCTTGGGCCCTGAATTTGATATAAATATGGAGGATTGACATCAAGATAGCACGTTACTATGAATTTCGTCAGTTTACTTGTGAAGCGTATTTGCTTCGATTCATGCTCCAACAGTCGTGTTTTGGTGGGAAAGGGCTAAGGATGGGAAGGCACAGCCAGGTTAGTAAGGATAAAGTGGTTACTAAAAAACGTGCTCAAAAAGCAATTTAAGATTTGAACACAGTATATAATGAGTAAAACTACCATCTGGCTTATTAATTCCCATCCCAAATGCCACCTGCAATGTAATTAAGAACTTTATCAACATGCTTACCACCAACCATCAAATAAAATGACAAATGCAGAAAGATCACACTTACCGTGCCAACAATAACCTGCAACTTGTTATTACTCCAGCTGTACAAAAAAAATAGCAAACACATATACATCAAGGGACTACTGCATGCAGTAAAAAATAATAAACAGCAGAATCTGATGAAATATGCAATATGAAATTTTCTTTAGCTGGAAAATGAAATTTCAGTCTCAATTCTAAATTTACCTGATCAACTTAATATTATCTAGTTCACAGTCCAACTGACAGAAATTGATTTCATATTTTAACTTAACATTTTGATAGGATCATGTTGCGGTTTCTTAACTGGCATCATGATCTAATAATCAGACAGTTCATTCAGAGTTAGGTGACTTTGCTAAAATTATAAACCAGACTTTCCAAGTTGTTATTCAAACTGTCAATCCGTTATCACTTTAGCGGCAGGTAAGGAACTACAAATTGGACTTGGGTTAATGTTCAATGACCGTCCTTTTACCAATATGTTGTGCATGTGTTTGAGAGCATTAGGATTTGTCCATAAATCCTCCAAACTATCTAGTCAGTTACTTCTTGCTTGAGAACATAGATCCGTTTTCAGTAAAAGAGAAAGAGCAGATCAAAAAATGTGGTTTGATGTTCTAGTTATGCTGGTGCCGAGTCGCCGACTATAAATTGCAGCAGAACCAAACTAGAGTAGCAAATAAAAACTTCATAAGGTATACTTTGGCATCTTTTGACCGGTGAATTCAATTTTCAACATTTCATTCTGATAGTCACCACAATGAAAAGACGATGCTTTACCTCTGGCACGGCCTTTCTATGCTATTTTTGCATTACGCAGCCCTTCTCGATATCAGAATGAGAAGGTCTTTCATCAAATGAACTAAATCTTGGAAAATTTAAAGTATAGCCTTTGTAGCATGCCCAACACTGCAAATGTTCAAGTCCATGTACTCTTCAATTTATTTACTAATCATCACCTCAGCTTATACCTATTAGTGACCCCTACAAGGACAAATGAAATCTCTTGCCAAAGTTATTTTTTAGCAAATAACATATAATTACTTTTTTGCAACGGTTCCCTTGTTACACTTCTAACCAGCCAGTTCCGCTATGAAGTAAGAATGGAGAGCCCCGCTTTTAAAACAACAATAAGTGGCCTTACTACCTCTCATGTACGTAAATCATCCTAATTCTTCCCCTCTTTCGTTTATTATAGATCTATTTCAACATAAATTAATTGTCAATATAAAGACGATCTTGATGATGCAATCATATCCACATTCAGTAGGCTACGTAAAGAAAATATAACTCACGAAAAAACACACAGCAATAGTAAAGGGGGTTGGAAGGTGAGTTATAAGTGAGTGTGAGGGTGGTTAAGATTTGTGGAACAGAACCTGATAAACTAGTCCATCCTTATTCAACTAAACAGAAGACATACCGTAGGTGAACTTTCTCTCGTTCAACTACATCCATGTCTGCATGGTAATAATCTGCTAGAATCCCACGTTCACGCAATTCCTTTGCAACCTAGGATTTCAATAAGGTAAACAAAGGTTATGATACTTTTTTAAGAAATAACATGCAAGAAAGTTGAGCAAACAGATCCAAAATCTTAATACACAATAGGAAAACAAGTATCGCGAGCATAGTGCATTAGGAGACAGGTAAAATGACTAACCAATGCTAAAGGCCCTGGGTAGTGTAAAATATACATCACAAGGATGTAAGGTTCAACCTGAACCCGTCCGTTAAAAAACACCCCTTTCTAATGCATAACGGATAAACCCCCTTTCCAATGCATAACGGATAGTGCCAGTACAAGAATCAGAAAGGCTGCATGGGTGGATATTAAAAAATTGTACTCGAAGTTTATGTATAAGAGTTCAACAAACCTGCTCGCATTCCTTCCTAGAGAAGCAATAAACTATCCCAGACTCCTTATTTGGATAAGAATCTCGTATCAAATCAGCAATTTCATCAATAACCACCTTTCCAACTGATGACTTCTCATGCACCTTTAGTTAAACATTTTAAACATGAATATTTCATGCACTCTGTGATTCCAAGCCAAAATGTAACAGTAAGAAGGAGTACCTTATAGAATAGATTGGGTCTGTTAACAGTGCTCACAAATTTAACGCATTTGGGAATGTGCAGCATCTCCATCAGATCAGTCTGCACCTTATAGGTGGCTGTTGCCTGTAAATAAGAAGTCAATAGTCAAGAATCTTTGCAGATACCAATCAAACATTCCAGTAAGGTTCTATTAGCATAGGTCAAAACTTACAGTCAAAGCTATCACGGGAACGTTAGGAAATTGAATCTTTAAGATACCAAGGTTCTTGTAGTCAGGACGGAAATCATGGCCCCATTGACTGCAGCAATGTGCTTCCTGTGTATTAAATTTGATCATCCGTTGAAAACAAATTCCCCAAAAATTTGGGATAAAGGCTGTGTTGTTGCTGTAAACTAACTCAAGGATTACTGCGACCAAACTCTAGAAGAAGCCTCACAAAGGAGAAGCACTATATAACTCATAATAACTGAGATAGATAATCTTAGATATATCATATATGCACTCACTCTTATGCATGTAAAGTGACAAGAACACCTTATTAGGCTGGAGCCATCAGTTTCAACTTGTGTTATCCATATTCAAGTGTAGGCTTCAATTTTCTCTACTTTGCTGCTAGCTACAAAATGAGGCATGATATGAAACAAATACTAGATGGTATAGATTCAAAATTACTTGGCATTGACCTGGTTCCTTGCTCACAATGTGAGGCAAGTACACTGTATGAATGCAAAGGCTCTGCACACATTAGTTTTCATTGTAAAAGAATTTCTAAAATGCTATAAGTAACAAAACATCCATTCCTCACATGTCATCGACTCATCGGTTAACATTGTTCCTTGTTCAACATTTAAATAAGCTTATCTATTAAAACTCCAAGGATTAATACAATCTGTGGAACAACATTATTCAAAACTTGTCTCTAGTAGTTGGTTAAATATATAGAATGAACACAAACAAATAATTCCTCTTATGCATGTCAAGCAATTCAAGAAAGAATGCATCTGCCTATGATATAGATGAACATTGCAACATGACAAAAATGTTTACTCACATCAATTGCTATCAGACACAGACGCCCTCCATGGTGACATTTTTCAAGCTTAGACATAAATCGCTTGCTTTTAGATATCTTTTCAGGTGTAACGTATAATATTTTCAGATCTCCATCACCTTTCTCAAGAGCCTTGTATATAAACTTCTCATCATCCTTACTGCTGGTAGAAGTCAACATATAGGCTGGAATGCCCAAAGCTGTTAGTCCCATAACCTGAAAAATTGACACATGCAGATGAGCAAGTACTTTTCAGAAACCAATGCAATAACATGATATCTTCAAGCTATAAGCACCTGATCTTGAATAAGGGAGAGCAAAGGACTGACAACAAGGGCAACTCCGTTCTGAAGAACAGCAGGAAGTTGGTAACAGAGGCTCTTGCCGCCACCTGCAGCCATTATAACCAAAACATCTCTTCCACTCATGACGGCATTTACAATCTGGTAGTGGGTGTAGGTAAAACAGGATAAGCCCATATATTAAACTACATGCATGCAGCAAATCCTAGATTGCAAATGGAACAAAATAAGTGAACTGACAATATCAAAAGTAAAGGAGCTCTGTACATTTAACATTTACAAAAGTAAAGGAACAAAAGAAGTATCTTGAAGAGAAGATTGTTGCATGACAACCATCAATCAGTGGCAGATCCAGAAAAATTTTTGTAGGGGGGTGAATGACAAGTATTTATTTACCTAAAAATAAAAATATAATTATTGGTTATAGTTATGGGCCAAACTCAAATGGAATGGGCTATGTAATGCTAACAGGCTCAAATGAGCTACTACTTATTGGTTATATAAGCAAATATTGAGCTATTGTGGTGCAAATTTTTAAAAAATAGGGGGCATATTAAAATTTGTGAAGACTTTATAATGCAATTATGATCATTTCAGGGGTGCAATTGCACCCTAGGCTAGAATATAGATCTGCCCCTGCCATCAATGACATGAAAAGGTTGACATCTAAATTGACTAAGCACACAAAGGTGAACTAAAATGATGGCTTTCTCCTGGTAAAGATTTCTAACAAGGTAATTAAAAATCTCTATAAAGTTTTGCATGCCAAATTTCCATGTACTAGTATTTTGTTCAAGTAGATTAATTTCAAAGCTAAAAAGATCAAATCACAAGAAAAATGGACTTAAAGTATACTTTCCTAAATGGAAATTTAGACAATAATAGATGATAAATGGAGATATTTTATAAACTTAGACATAAATTTTTGTATTTTAAAGATTAAGTGATTAAAATGCAGTCGCAGAAAAAAGGATGTCAGCATCAATGACAGGTATTAGTAGATCAACAACATCCGGCACCAACAAGTGCATATAAGATGCACCAACCAAAAAATGATGCAGATCAACTGAAAGTGATAAATACTTAAGTATTAATTAATAAGCTAGACCTCTATATCTATTACTTTCCAACTTCTGTTGAAATATGCTTGAGACTTGTGATATGCTCTTACTCAACTATAAAACAGTGTTTCTGGATGCATTCCTCAGAGCTCCACTATCTCTTTTGGTATTTGTTTTCAGACAATAGAAATCAATAAAAACCTTAATCCCTATTATTATTTTAAATTTTATGTTGCTTAACCAGGAAAGAGAGCTCCATATAGAAAAAAGGGCACCAACCAACAAATTATGCATTCAGGAACAAGTTCATTTGCAACACTAATGACACGCAAGAAGTTAGATAACAATACATGTGTCACACAAGTGTAGTAGCTAGACAGATGTTGAAACTGTTGGTTACAATGTATGTTCCTATGTAATATATATGGCCCAGAGAACCTTCTTCTTTACCTTATTTGAACAGTTACAAAATTTGAAGTAGGAAGTAGATGATGACTGCAGTGATATCTAGACATTAAATATTTCAAAACTTGGTGATTCCAAAAGTGCTATCCATTAATTATCACATGAAAAACTTATCACGATTATAGACCAGTACTATATCTACCCTATTGAGATAAAAATCCCCTATTGCTTTTTTCAACAGAGAACCATCCAGAAAGAGGGAAGCTCTGGCTGAATATTTCAACTATGAAGAAAAAAAGAATTTAGATAAAACTAAAACACAGCTATGTTGGAAGCAAGTATACAACTCAATCAAGTATAAGCCATGGATAACGCTAGCAAAGCCTTCGTAACCAAGGGTTGTATATTCCTTTATCCAATTCACAAGATTCCACCCAAATATAATAGCAGAAAAACAAATGTTAATGGTGAAATTAGAAAATGCTGCCAACTACTATATGTGCAAATAGCACATCACTATCCTAGTTTAGAATGAGGGCCAACTATATCATTAGTTTTAGTTCAGTATACTCACTTCACGTTGATTTGCTCGATATGAAGATATACCAAAAACATTGAATCGAGTATCATCAGCAAGAGAATCCCATTCAAACGCCCCCGACCAATCTTCTGCTGAAACGTTATCATTTTCAGTAGCTTTAGATTCCTTGCATTGATCCAATAAGGCCCTCAACTCAGACTGCCTGTCGCATAGCCTCTCTTGGCGGTCAAGCAGTAACTTAATCTGATCTGCGGTATCAGAAAGATACAGAGAAAGAGAGAAGCTTCAAAATATGAAAAGGTTTCTTTATCCCTCAAAATAGTTGCTAAAGCGAAGATTGTAATCGAACAAATATGAAGGCAATATATTATAGATACCGTTAGGACATCATCAACGCTCTCTAATGCCTGCTAGATGACATAAAAATATGCATTCCACTATTTTTCCTAGTTATGTCAAGTATAATACAACTAACTCTTCAACCTTATGGGACAATGTATCTACAGGAGCACCGAAAGAAACCATTATTTGGAGAAAAACTAATATAACTAATTAACTTTTCAATCACTGATTGACTTATTAAGCTGTGATCCTGTGACCTTCGTTTAGACATAACGTATACAAATTTTATACAGAAAGGAAAAAAGGCAGATCGAGATATAACAAATAACTCTAAGGACCTCAGCCAATGGGCAATGGCAAGTTCTCATATCCTCTTAACTTGGTCTATGACAATTGAATAATTATCTTAAATATTATCCTTTACTGAGCACAGTAGCAATTAGCAAACGTCTTCCTTGAATACTGAAGAAAATACCTATTTTTCTAAGTTAATGAACGATCTAATCTTCTAATATACTTACTGATGCAGCTGCATTTGATGATAGCATAACATCAATTTCGACTCAAATCATTAACTAAAACCCCTAAATTTTGAAAAAGCTTACCTTTTTTTTCTGGGGCTAGGGTTTTGGGAGATGGAGGGTTTGGGTTTGGATACCTTGGACTTCCTGCAGCTCCGCCTCCACGCAGAGGAGCTCCTCGGCGATGTCGGACCCAACCTCCATGGAAAGAACCTCACGAGCGAGAGAAAAGAACAAATACTCACTCTCGTTGAGGCCAGTCTGAAGTTTTAAACCTGATTACTTGGGATAGAACTTGCTGATGCGAACGATTCTATTCAAGTTTTAGGCCCACATCGGTGGTGTTCTAAGCATAGGGCCTAGATGTGGGCTCCAGAGACGGTATACGTAAGTCTTTTGCTAGAGATGACGGACTAATCGGATGCCCATGTTGGCTATGGTGTGGGCCTCGGTTGACAGATCTGGACCTGGATCAAAGAAGTAACCGGTTCTCCTCGAAGCCACGCTTTTAGTTGCGACAAAACCCAATTAAGTCTTTGTGTTTTGCGGATATCCCCACAAATTAGAGCCCAAAAACAACATAAAAGGCATATCGAAAATAATTCAGAGTTTACTGTAATTTATCCAACAGATATTGAGGGTTTTCCGCAGAAGTTATTGGGGCCTTAGTGCGATTTTGAAAGTTGTTATGGGTTTACTGCAGAATGCTGAAAGTTCATGGCGGTTTAGTGTACTTTACCGTACAAAATTAAGCAGAGTTGATCCTCATTCGTTGCAATGTTTAAGTTGATAGAATGATAAGTTACAGATTAAGCAGAGTTGATCCTCATTCAATCCGATGTTAAAAGAGTTCAATAGATAACAGTCCACTTATTATAGGAGTAGCTTCAATCTTAATTGCTCCTTTGCTTTTATGAGCTGGGCAACATTGTTACCGAAGAGATACAAACCCCGCGCTTGAAGGTAGGATGTCTATTTGCTTAAAGTCCTTCCTAGAGAAAAAATTACAGTGAACATAAACACTGGAAGACAGAATTTGAAGGAGCAATACAGGCACATTTCCAGTGAAAATCCGGAAAAATGAAACTGCTTCATTTGAAGAAGTACAGTGACTTCAGCTACAGATACTTTCTTGCGAGTGCACGAACTTTAGTATTGAAATGCGATGACGTAATGCGTGATCCCGGCAAATAAAGTGGGTTCAGGAGAATCTGTTCCATTACAAGCAGAAATTGAATTAGCAGGGCAAAATATGCGGAGAAGCAACATGATCAAAATAATGAGTGCTTAGACATGACAAATTCATGGTTAACCCGTGAAGAATTTGTAGGACAATAACAACTGACGTGGATCTGTCACTCGGTAGCTCATCGTGCAGCGTGATTTGAGTTACAACTAGTCTCTCTTATGACTAATGACATGCTTAATTCTAGCACCTTCCGTCATGCTAATATGACCTTTTTTCCCATTCCATGTCCATAAGTTACCATGCATAATGATGGGGATCATGTTTAGTCTAGAGGCACGTTAAGGAAAAAAGACTTAAGTCTTATTGTTTGAGTCATGTTTTAGCTTAGTTTTTGAGTCATTTATTAGACCGTAGCTTTAACTATTGTTTGAATTTTAGGGTTTTTCCTGCATAGTCTTAGCTGTGTAGCGTCTTTTTTGCAGATAGGGGCATCTTTGTATTCTTAGAATCTTGACGCTATATGTCACTCAGATTTACTGCGTACAACTTTGTTTCTCCAAGAACATACTCCACATCTTAGCGTGAATCTAACAATGTGGGAAGCCACAATTGTAACCCGTCTTCTCTTACGATTGCAATCTTGATCTCTTTTATCATTACCAACACCCATTTTTACTGTCTGCTGCTAATTTTGATGTGAAACAAAAATTGACCCTACTCAGCCACAACACCGCCATCTTCCCCGTTATACTAATCTGAATCTTGTCTCAGATTGGAACTCATACAGTGGCATAAAACCCTCAATGGACCTCATCTTTTCTACCATTTGCATGTTAAGTTGCTGCAATCATTGTGCTGACCTAATCTGAAGCCAGAAACCAATCAGACGATCAGATCTTATGGATATAACCAGGAATTGTTTATTGGTGCATATGATCTTGCATGCACTTCAGGAACAAATCCCAATCATTGACTTGTTCCTACCTGCGATACTAGATCAACTGTGATTATTTGCTTAGGGTGAATCAGTCCCATTGACATCACTGCTATTGAGTTCTTACAGACTTCGCGCGGACCATATTCATGCTCTAACAGGTAGATCATTGACGTGAAGTGTAGGATATTCATGCTCTTGTGTGTTTGCTGGCACATGATAATAGGCTTTAGATCAGCCTTGCATCTTTATATATACTTGTAGATCATTGACTCAGTTTATATGCACTAAGGCATTCATCCTTCTAGCTTTAGCTTGTTGTCCTGTAAGATATATTATGGTTTTCCACTAGCATTCATGTGATTAATTGCCTACAGCATCTGTGCTTAGTTACATACTAAGTTGCATGAAAACAGGTACGGAAACCGGTGCGGGTGCTGGTATGGTACAGGACACAGCAAATTTCTAAAATGTAGGGTATGGGACACAGCTATATATAT
>JBAKGM010000200.1:10885554-10900452 GCA_037177215.1 Asparagus racemosus | reverse complement strand
TGAAATTAATAATTTACATAAGATCATTATTATTTTTCAATTTATGTGCTATTTGAATTTAAATTCCTAACATATTTTTAAGTTTCTTTTATTCTGTTGATTATTATAAATTGGAAAGTGCTCATTTTTTAACTCACTCAAACCACTCTTTTAAATCATAGTTTTTAACTTGGATATGGGTTGAAACAAACCTGACCCATGTCCAACGAGTTTCAAGAAATGGACGTGAAGTGTAGGATATGCAACTATGACAAGTGTTCTAAATTAAAACATACATAGTATAATTGAGTACATATCTAAATAAATGTATGCATATATCCAAGGAGTGTCCATGAAGTTTGGATACGGTACATGTCGGGTACGGGTGGGGCTTAGTGATAGAGCGGCTTAGTGATAGAATTATCCGGGTAACCTAGGTTACATATAGTCTAGTGTGGTGATGAGCACAAAGAAGAAGTATCATGACCATGCTGTTCAAATGGATATGCATAATATTTCAGGGAACAAAATATGTATATGACGCCCTACCTTGGGGGGCAAGGGGGAAACGTAAGAGGCCGATTGTTAGCAACTTGCTTTACTGCCAAAATTTTTTTTATTTTTTTATTTTTTTATTATTATTTTTTTTGGGAAGAAAAATTGACCAAATTATGTCAATTGCGGTCACACAAGATTTGTGAAAGTGATGCAATATGTTGCCTGACAATCAAGTCATCTACAAACAAGAAAGTTTACGAAGGCAAATAGGATTCTGAAGTAAAAATTATTATGTATTCCTCTGTAAACTTTTTTAGGTTTACGACCATCAAATGTTACATGTATGTTCTTATATTTAACAGCATATTATGAATTTTAGTGCCTCTATATCAAAACAACGCAAGCTAAGAAAAATGAAAAATGTAACATAATAGAGTGCACAAAAAAAAAAGATTAAAGATAACAATGCTAACCCGTGCTTTGCACAGCCCTAAATACTAGTTTTAAAATAACTTAAGAATAGGAGAACCTAGTAGCAATTCAATTATTTGAGGGACTATTTCCAAAATATGAAAGACTTAAGGGACTAATATCCAAAAAAACTCTAAATTATAATGCCTGTGAAAATATAATACATGAAACCATTACAAAGGAGGAAAGCTCAAGTTTATGGGATATCTTAAGAACCCATATGGCAATATTAAAAGAAGTGAAAAACAAATCCTTTTATCATATATTTATTCAAAATTTCAAATGTGTCAAATGTTGAAGAAAAAAAGGAAAAAATTCAAAGAGTACATTATTTAGTCACAATATATAAAGAAATCAACTATTAGATATTTCTCATTAAAATGGTAAGGCTGTAAATATGTGTTGGTAATTGGGTATTGGTTGTCAATTGTGCGTTGTCCTTCAGGATTTAATGCAGACGGCTGACAGGACCATTGTGTGTGCACTCTTGTGTAAAATCTAGGTTTTTTTAAAAAGATTTGCCTAATCCAAGTATTCACTATGATGCTCCATATCCATGTCCATAGCTCAAATGTTACTGTTAAATGAATCTAACGAAAGGAATTGATAGAATACAACCATAAAAATAGGTCGTAGTGATATTACCTTTATATAAAGTTCATGAACCTCTTGGAAGAAGCTTTTTATTCCATCCTCATTACGCAGATCATGAAGCAGCATCAATCTAGTGTGTATGGCATGGTAGGTCAAAGAAAACAAAAGATTGCTGAAACTGTATATTGCATTTTAGATAGGACAATTACACCTTTTAGAACTACAAAATACTCTTAATGTGGAGACTATCAAAAGAATATGAGTCATCAACGAAGTATAAAGAGACAATTTCAACAGATGTTTAGTGTCTGTGTAAACATCGATATTTTCTTGTGTTTGTGTGAGTGCATGTATTGGTTCATTTGGAGGATCCTTTACACAGTATGTATCATAATTAGCAACATCACCTCAGAATAAACTTGAATTCGACTGTCACTCTCGTTCATTCTGCAAGGTTATAAGAATAAACAGATACATAACCTAGGTTCTTCAAAAACTTCAGGAAATAATCTACAGGAAATATCAAGTGGGAAAATGTAGATTTATTAGGATATGACCAGCAGTGACATAAACGGACACCACCAGATCATTGAACCTGTCCATTGCCTTCAAGAACCTGCATGAACATGTCTTCACTCAGAGAATACGACAAAATTATGGTACCAAAAGATACAAAAACAACAACAACACTTTCACAACGATGTCTTTATCTTAATTGTTTCTGTTTCGTTACATGAATCAACCAAATAAACCAGATACTCACATAGCACTATTTGTCCAAGCCTGGTCCTGGACAATATCCAAGGCAGCATGTAATATAAATTGATGTTCATGAGCCGCTTCTTCTTTCTGTCATATGAATGCAAAAATATATTTTTAATGTAGTTCACAATTGTGTCTAAAACTATTTGAGGTCGACCAGTAATCAGAAACTGTTTGGACATTAGAGGAATAACAAGGTTTATTTATTCTAGAGACATTTAATACTTATAGAAGAATAAGCACATTTTAGTTGTGTCCTGTCAATATTACAAGGCAATTAAACATTTTTATGTCAACAAAATCCAAGGAAAAAAACAGTGAAACACAAGCAGAGAAGAATTGTGCAAGAAGTTAAAATAATAAATACATAAGGGAAAAACAAAATGTGGCCCCAACAGAAATGATAGTCTTGGGGAATCGGCTTTGATGAACAAGGTAATGAGAAAAATGATCATCGTTGTGAGTAGGCTCTTCAACTCCTCGTAACAATAGATAACAGTGGTACAATATTGATAAGCACGAAATAGGTTCCTAATTGCAACAGCAAGGCCATAAATAGCTTATGAAAGTCAAAGGGATAAGTTGCAAAATCTGTTAGCTCATTCAAAGCACACTTAAGCACCACTGTATGGAAAATAAGCAAAAATATACATTTGAACTTCTCATAACAAAATGACTAATTAAAATAACGGGAGTAAATGAAAAAAATCTCAGACACTGACTGTACACAGACTTTTTCACATAATGAAAGTAAATATAAAAGAAATTCCATACAGGACGATCAGTCAAGGAACAGAAAGCATACTTTAAATGCAGACCCCAGTTCAGCTTCATAAATAGGAATATCATTCCTACTGACAATGATAAAGCATGCAGTACTCGCCATTAATTTTCTGAAAATAAATTGAAATATAAAGTTATAAGCAGTGGAATGCACAAAGGACATAAACAAAAGATAGAGCAAGCATTTTCACATAACTCTTCTGTTACAGTTATAAATTTAAAGACTCATGAAGAAACATCATACGAGTCGCATCTTTGCGTTCAAGTATCACATAACATATTCTAGTATTAAATGAACTAATGGTATGAAGCTTTAAAAGATATTTATAAATACTACACCAAAATGTAGCAAGAGTGCAGATTAATCATTTTTTCTTTTTCTTTTTTAAGTTTTCCTTCTTTCGTCGCAATGTTGGATGTGGTGCTGATGTAAGAGGGAGGATTAGCCAGGAAAATCATATTACCAACACTGCAAGTTTTATAACCAAACAGAAGCCATTGTGAATTTCAAACTCTCACTGAGGTTCCAATTCAGAATTCAAAACTACATTTGAACTATGGTCTCACAGTCATTTTTTATACACGAAAAAAGCATTTCTAAAATTCGTGTACAATCAGCCAAAAAGGACTTATCCTTTGCTTTGGTATTTAAATCAATAGATGGTCATTGATTGGTTTGAATTTCAAACCATCATGCATTTCTGATATTTGTCTTAGTTTCATGTCCTGTGATTTTGTATCTCCAATGGATTATTATTAGATTCGGAATACCATTGCTAACAACATAATATACTGCATACCAAAAATCAACATTAAACATCACGTGCAACATAAATATAAATGATACTAAATACTTGAAGGACAACACATTCCGTTAAGCCTCCTACCATACTAATACAAAGCTGATGCAAGTTTTTGAAGCAGTTACAAAGTTAAGGATTTGGTTTCAGAACTCGAAGATGCAAATTGACACTATTTTGTTTGAGATAGAAAAGGCAATATGTTCGCTATAAAAGTTGTCATAACCAGTGCAATTTGCCTCACGATAACGTTAGCAATTTAGTACCAGGAGATAATCACTGCATGAATCAGAAACCAAGTGAGAAGTATATGTTATTTAAGGGGCATCCCACTGGATAGCTCATTCATCCACTGACAATAGACTCTGTTTGCGTCATTAAAGAATTTCCCATGTGAGATACAACCTCTATTATCTAAGTTTATTGACCTATTTCCAAATTTATATACACAAATCACTAATCAAGGAATTAGTGAAAGAGACCAGTACTATAAGGTAATTAGTAGATGAGAGTGAAACGACTCAAGATCAAATAACTCAGAGAAGAAAGATTATATCTTTTGTTTCTTGAAATGCAAGAGACTTGTGCCATTGGCATAGTTGGTGTCAAGTTACAGAAAAATCGGAAAATAATTATTTCACCTACAAATCTAATTTCCACAAGATGGGTTCAGAAATTAGGAATGAATCATGACATGGAAATGACTATGTAATTCACCAAAACTTATATCCTCTTCCTTTGCCTGTGGTTAGATTGAGATGAGTTCATGTCAGCCCCGATCCTGCCCCTCTCTTTGAGATCACCATCTACAATATCTCAAAGATTGCCAAAGGTTTTCTTTTGCAATAAAATCATGTAATTTACAACTTTCTTTCTCATTTGAATCCCAATATACAGCTTCAGACCAATTAACTAGAACAAGTAAGGATCTTGTAAATGTTGAAAATCCAAGAATTGTGCAAACTAAAATCTCTACAATGATTTAATAGCATAAATTAAACGAAGCCTTTAAACGCAATTATTCTGGAGATGGAATCATTTGGACCTCAGACTGCGGTACAAACTTCGAAGACTAATGCAAATTTTGATTTGAGTTACTCTTCAATAAATATAAATGCTAAGTAATTAAAGATATGGATTCAATTCAAAACCCTAGAAAGAGAAAAACGGAGCTCACACGGTCAAGATCGGCGACGACAATGCGCAGAAGAGGAGGCTTGCGCTCACCGGAAGTGGCGTGATCCCGAGTAAAAGGTACTTTTTTGTTAATTTCTATTTTTTTATATTTTTTTATTTTTCCTATTTTTTGGTCACAATCTGAACGCACTTTCATAAATAACAGAAAGGGTTCCATTTTTGTGGTCCCATTGAGCCCAATTAGTGGCAGGTCTTACATGGGCTTAGTAGGCCTAAAAGTTTTTAAACTAAAAATTAGAGAGGTAAATGATTTATTTATGAAAGAATGAAAGTTTTCAATTTGAATTGATATGGTTAGTGAATGAGCATAATTTTTAAATTAAAACATTTTGATGGGATAATAATGATGTTACTCCGAAAACCAAATTCAAGAAATGAGATAAGAAGCATAGTAATACATGATCACCGATAAACACTGATAATAAGATTAGCAACTAGCAACATAGATTAATAGCATAATTGTTAACTAGCTTAGCAACTGGTAGCAGATGAGGAATTAGGTTACAATACTAATTAACTTTGTAGAGATTTATTCCTCTTTTTTACAAACAATATAAGTGATATTAGGGTAAGTTTCCCAAAACTCCTAAGAAATTTGGTCCACTTTGAGGGAACTACCAAAAAGTTTCAAAATGTCACTTCTTCAAAACTTTTTCAAGCAACTCTGAAAAGGTTAAGTAACATTTTAAAATTTTTGGAGGTTGTCTTAAATGGGCCAAACTTCCTAGAGTTTTTGTGAAATTTATTGGAACCTTTCATTATTCAATCCTACTCGATAGCTTTTGTTGACAGAAAATAAATTTTAACAAACCACAGCATGAATATAATCTTAGTATTCAAATAATCATCACTAATTACTTCTTTGATTTATTAAGAACTAGTGCTATACATGTGCGATGCTATGGGAAATTCCTTTTGGTACATCTTTTATAAAAGACGATCCTAATTATTAATACTACTATTTATTAAAGAAATCTATGACAATTCTTTTTGTTGTGATATTCCTCTTATTAGCTTTTTTTTTTTTTTGCCATTAAAACAACATAATAAGGAGAAAGAAAAAAAAAGAACAAAGAGTTATTATGTCTACATAAATCCTAGAATCTAATTTAATAAGAATAAAACTCTATCGATACATAATGAATCCTAGAGTATAATTGTGAACCACATCTAGAAAATGCGATTGCCATGAAACTGCTTCTAAGCTATGTAAAAAGTAGACAAATTTTTTACGCGTGTGAAAATTACCTACTTGTTTTTTTGTTTTTTGTTTTTTGTTTTTTATTTTTTGTTTTTTTTCTTTAAATAGTTTATCAATAAAAAATAAATTACTTTATGGTATATGTAAAAAAAAAGTGTTAAGGAAGGAAAAAAAAAACTTGATAGCATGATTGCATGAGAGAGTAATCACAATAGAGGGATGCGAAAATGGTAAAGAAGATAGGAAATTTGGTGATGACCATCTTAGAAAGTCCATATTGATTTTCATCCTCTAAAATTTAATATACAAATAACCACACAGTTTAGAGATATCTAACTAATTTCATCAAGAAATATCTTGAGATATTAAAACGTATTCCCCGACTTATCGAAGAACACTCCATTCATAATGTCAAAAGGACAAATTTTTTTAACAACTTACTAAAATAAAACAAAACGAAGATGTACACATAAAAAAACCAAGCTGCGTCATAAAAAAGTCCAATTTACTTTTCACTATTGTGATTTGTGAACTCTAAAGTAGGCTATGGAGGTTCATCTCTAAATCCCTGGGTCTGCTTAATCCGCCATATTAAAATGGAACAATCTCTAAACCTGCAAAATTTTATATTGAAAATTTAAACATAAAATTGACCAACACAAACTTAACTTGTAGAGAGTTTCAACTGCATTGTCCTCCTTGGCCATTACAAAATTTCTCTTGGCTCTCTTGTTCAAAAAAGGACTAACCAAAGAGTACAGTACAATAAAATATCAAGGCACACTCATGAACTCCAAAAAAATCTAAAATTAGTCCATATAAATCGAAACCCACATACCAACTCCACTAAATACCTAAAAAAGAAAAGAAAAAATGCAATAACAATAACAAAATCAAATCTGAAATGGTTTATGAGTGAACATATGAAGGTATTGAGAGTTTTTTTTTATTTATTTTTTTTGGTGTAAGCTAGAGAGAGAGAGACTTTACTCAGTTTAGCCACAGTTAGAGATGCTTTAAAACATTTGAAAGTCAGAGAAAAAAAAAACGTAAGAAAAGTTATTAACATGGAAGATGGATCGGCTTGGAAATTTATTGAGCACGGAAAAATATAAGATTTGAAAAGATTTTCCATTTTCTATCCATATTTGGAATCCCTGCTAAATATTAATTATGACATGTGTTCCATACCTAAAGCTCATTATTGTATCTTGGTAATTAAGGTTGTAGCTAAGAAAACCAAGCGACTGGTAATATAAAGTAATATGTGTGTGTAATCAGCATTGTATGAAGGTTCCTAAGAGTGTGCAGGTGTTCAAGTTTTTTATTTAGTAGAGAGTATAGATGGAAGATGAAGGGTCAAATCTCTAAAAATTTGACATGTAGCACCTCAGGTCTTATTTTAGTATATTAGATAGATAGATAGATAGATAGATTAACTGCATACAAATATCATTATTACATCTTTTCTTATAAGGTGTAGGGTGAAAATTACATTCTTATTAGGTTAACGCGACCTACCAAAATAAAAAAAGGGTTATTCAATGATAAATTCAAAACAGAGTTCTTAAAAGCCCTCCATTTTTCTGGTCTTTGTTTGCCTTTTTTTTTTAAAGAAGAAAGTATGTTGGCAAACAAATTTCTTCTGGTCTTTGTTTGCCTTTTTTTAAAGAAGGTTAGTGAAGAGCACATGCGTTGCACGTGACTGCTATATGGAGTTGTTGTACATCGACATTCCTATTAGATCTCTCAATTCTATAAGTTGTTTGAAATAGATCGTTCTAATTACTAATTTTACTCTTTAATTATTTAAAGATCTAATTTCAAAATAACTTAAGTAAAGAAGGATATAGTAGTAATTTCATTGATTTGAGGGACGTAGCTTAAGAAAAGGGGGACGTAATAGCAATTTAATGATTTGAAGGACTAAATTCAATATATAAAAGATTTAAGAGATTAATATTAAAAAATCCTTTTGGTTATTTAGTGGCTTATTTTCATTTTGGTACACCCAAGTTATATACCTTTTCATTTTGAAGCCTTAGAGTATTTCTTTTGACAAGAAATAGTATCTTGTTGGATAAAACGAGAAACCAATTTAATAGTAAATCTCTATTAGAGTGTCAGGATAAATTCTTCTTTAATAGGTATAGCCAACATGCATCCTTATTCAGAGTTTTGATATATGTATATTCATTATTTATCTATTGATAAAAGGGTATAAACTTTAAATTAAAAAATTATATTACTCTACAACCTAAAGTTCATTTAAACCATTTATAAACTTCAATATATAATTCTGAAGATTTGTAGATAGTTTATATATACAAATCCAAATATTCACATAAGATTTTGAGTTATTTGTATTAGTCCCTCAAATCTTCAATGATTCTATATTAGCCATTCAAATCTTTGAAATTACTCAGAAGTCCCTTAAATTCTAAGGTATCATACAATTTGGTGCATCAAAGAAAATTGTGTAAACTTTTGGGGCATCAAGTGTCGAGAAAAATACTCAGAAGGTATCAAAGTTAAAAAAAAGTGTAAGCTTTAGAGTGTCCGGGTGTCAAAGAAAGAATGTGGGGGTAAAGTTAAAAAAGATGTAACTTAAAAGTATGAGAGTGCAAATAACCTGACATGGGGAGGGCCTTGAAAATCTTACTTTTTTGTTATTTATCTAAACTTTAATTTATTGCTTTCGGGGCGGGGGTAGGGGGTAGTCGAATAGAACTCAAAACTAGAAGTAGAATAATTTGTGGGATAACATTTTATAGTGTTAGTCAACTAGAACTATAACTAGAATAAAATTTTATAATATTAGTTAACTAGAACTCCAACAAAACTAGAACTGGGATAATTGTATAAAATTATCCCACTTTTTTATTTTTCCATACAAAAATGAGAGTTCTGTTCTCTCAAATTATCCCAAAATTTAGCTTGGAACTAGGTGGTAAAAAACTACAACTATTCCATTTATTTTATTATTTTTCTTTTTTATATTTTTATCTTTATTTCTTTCCTACAATGGTCATCACCATCATCAGACAATGTCGTCAGATTGGATCTCGTCTCCTCTCGATCACCTCTGATATTTTCTTTTTTTACTAAATATTATAATTATATAATTAATTTAAAAATAAAGATCGTATCGATCCATAATTTATTAAATAATAAAATTAAGAGATGAGGGAAAGAGACATCGGAGAGCAAAAAAGGAAGGAAAACGTGGAAAACTTTTTTCCTTAGACTTGCACTATAATAATAATTAAAAAATAAAAAAGCTACAACATATATTATAATAATAATAATTATCAATATCTTATGGTCTAATTAAAAGTTATTTAATAGTAATTAACATTCTCGTAAATAAATATCAATCAATAAAAGTAAGTTTAAAATATATAAATAGTATTTATATCCTCAAAATGCATAAATATATACTTCATGATTATAAAAAAATTATCCCACGTTATTTTATCAAAATATCCCACTTCACAAAATTGTTTCTATTTATCTCACTAAAATATCCTACTAGCAAAAAATTATTCCACTTTAACAATTATCCCTATGAAAATGTCCCAATTGACTAACACCTTAGGAATTTTTATAATGAAACCCAAAGTTCTACTCCCACTTACGCGTATAGCTACAAACAATTAGCTATACAGCCTATACCATGTAACATATACACCGTATATAACTATATGTCCTAGCATGTAGCTATACACTTTGTACTACTTAGGTATTCACTTTGTTGTATGTAAATCATTATTGTATTTTGGGTGTATGAAAATGTATAGAGCTATGTGGGATTCCAAGTAAATGGGGTCAAAGTTTGGGTTATAAGCAAAAACCCTTATTATTTATTGCTCAACCTCAAGCAAAATCATTAGGTTAGTTACGCATACTATTCATGGGTCCCAACAGGTTGTAGTATTACTAAACAAAGGCTGGTTTCGCAAAACAAAAAAAAAATTGTATTAGCCAGTTGCCTGATTGGCCCCACATGTGTTCAGCAAACTTGCTTGTTCCGCAAACTTCCACAAACTTGTGTTCCGCTTTTTTATATGACTAATGAAAGTATGTTCGCAAACAAATTTTCTAACAGAGGCATAAATTTTTGAATTGGAAAAATTGTGTTAAGGCTCCTTTTTTTAGAACTTCGTGTGCCTAAACCCTCAACTTTCTGAGCAGGTGACGAAGCCCCAAAACAAAGTTTTTATGTGCTTAAGCCCCGCCAACTTAGCATGATCCTCCGGCGGCATTGCCTTCTTTTCTTGAACATATCTCCACCGTCGATCTCCGGATCATAGATCGAGATCCGACGGCCGATAAAGAGGTAGAGCATCACCACAACTCTCGCCGTTGTCTCCACTAGTGTCATCTCAATTGAGGATTGAGAGGAAAGGGAAACGCTAGGCTTGATGGAGGTGAGAGGTTTGCATTTTTCGCATTTTATCCGGGTTGAATTGTAAAATTTTGATATTGGAGGATTTGGATGGAATGTTGGAGGGAGGAATATAAATTTGGGGGGTTTTTGTTGTTCTGTTTGTTTTGTTTATAGCACCTGCATATTAGATCTTGAGCTTTGCCCTTAGATGGATAACTATTGCGGAGATAGTGGGGCCGAGGTCTCCGGTGTAAGGGGAGGAGTAGACTCAATGGAGGAAGGAGAGGGAGGATGCAAACCCGACTAAAAAGATACACGTCAATTAAGGGCATTGATGAGAAGAGAGGAAACTAGGAGGGGACTTTGGGAAATTGCGCTTCTGTTTTGAATTTTGATGTAGTTAATGGGCCGAGAATGTAATGCTTCCATATTACATCGGAGCTGAAGCAGTGCCTGATGCTTATGCTGACAACTATGAGTTGATAAGTGGTTATTTCTAAAATAATACAGTACTAATGCTAACCATCTAGTATTTATTTGATTATATATTAATCTCCATATACTGCAATTAATACTGCAATTAATGATGCATAAAAAGATATATGTCAATTATACTACTTAGCAAGTTCAGCTTAAGAATTAGATGTTTAATATATGAATTTGAAGTCACTTTTAACACATAGATGCTAGCATGTTAACTTTAATAAATAGTTGTTAAATATATGACTTAGCAGTGAATATTAACAAACGTATGTTAACGGTATCAATTAGCTGTTAAGTTTAATAGATACTAAAAAAACAAAACAAACAAATAAGGTTAGGATTTAACAATTTAAGAGTTTACATGAACACTCGTCGAATAAAATTGACACTTAAGATGAAAACTTAACAATAACCTACAAAATGTAACATATAATCCATAAAATTAACAGCAATACTCTAAAGTTAATAATCAATGAGTAAACTTAACGTTTAAACTTAACATAACATAAACCGAGTAAAGTTATGATCAGCCTATATAATTACCTCCTTAACTTTCCGAATAGTTATTCACCCTAAAATGCACACAACATCCACGGGAAACTTGCAAATAGCCCATGAAAAATTGCAAATAGCCTCCTAAAGTCTTAGAAATTGTAAATAAGCCCTTGAAACTTTGCAAATAGCCCCCAAAAAGTTTTAGGATTTCACAAAAACCTTGATTTTTTTTGCAAAGAACGTCTAAAAGTTTTAGAAATTGAAAATAACACCTGAAATTTTGCAAACAGCCCCTAAATATTTCATAATTTGCAAAGAAAACCTTTTATCTTTTACAATAAAGCCACCGAAAGTTTAAAAAATATAAATAATTCCATGAAAATTTTGCTAGAACTCCACAAAATTTTAGAAATAGCAAATAATTCATGACAATTTTATAATGACCCCTTAAAAATTTAGAAATTTCAAATAGTCTACTAAAGTTTTTTACGGAACTCCTAAAATTTTGCAAATTACCCCCAAAAATTTGTAATAACCCCTTAAAAGTTTGCAAACAGCCCCTTAAAAATTTGGGGTTGACAATAAAGGTAACGAGGGACATTATTGGGGTGGCGAGGCGGGGTATTTTGGGGAGGAGTATGTGACTTTTCTCTCATCACTGACTTGGGACCGTATAAAGGGCCTAAACATATGAAAAGTTCATGGGGCTTTGTCACATGCCAAGTTGAGGGGCTTAGGCACACAAGATTCTCAAAAAAAGGGCCTAAGCATAATTTTTCCTTTTGAATTTAATTTAACATAGTCCATAAACTTTATTCGAGTGGATAAATACTACAGTAAATTATGGGAGTTTAAGAAAGGTCTCGTCCAAGACTAGTTCAGAGATGACCAGATGAAGGTTTTAAAGTCAAAGTCTCAAGCGATGCTCCAACCATTTTCATATATAGCGAGTAACATTTTATATTGAGAAGCTACTTTCCAAGTTCAAACCATTTGATTTGCTATGAAAAATTCTCCTCCAATATTAGGCGGAGTTGATGAATGAGCGAAGGTGGCTCTCTTCTGGGTCACTGAGCGAAGTTTGTCACCTGGCGACATTCGTTGGTTGAAAAATGCTTGTGTTAAATGAGCTGTCTCCAGTGAAGCTTGTGATTCGTTGTGAGGATAAAATCCATTGAGATTCTCCTTTTGATTTGTGCCGTGATCTGCGGCTGGGATTTCTTGATCGTAGATTTGTGAGATCCGTTAGGGATTTGACCGAGTATTAGGCTAAGATTTAGCCTCTTTTTCTGGTTCAATCAGATATCGAGAGACGTAATTTTCTCAGGAATTAAGATTTGAAATGGGCTATAAATAGTAGCCATCTTCATCCATTCTCGTCGCCTTCACCATCTTCTTCTTCTTCTTCTTCATCTCTATGGCTGCACCTACATTCCATAAGCCAGAGATGCTCCTCGACAGATGAGCCGAGATAAGAAAAATCCAATAGGAGTTAGCCCAAGTGAAGGGCAATCAAGCGGATGAACTCTGCATATTCTGACGCTTGGCGGAGTTGTTATCAGCTGAGAAGGCTATGCTCGAGCAGATCGTCGAGAACCAATCGGTTGCTTGGCGTGAGCTTAATCGCGATAGGGACGCGTAAAGCCTTGAATGCCGTGCTCTTCGTAAGACAGTTCGGCGACTGAAATGGCGCTTGAAGAAAGACCCTTGGGTCTCAACGAGCGAAGACTCCGATAGTAACTAGGTGTCACAAAAGTGAACCTAGATCGTAATTAGACGTCGTGTGGCTGACTCAGGCCCGACGTCGATTTTTGACGATAGGAAGTGCTTCTTCCTGTAGATATAGCTCAATTTAGAGCGACATGGACACTTTCTATCTCTCAACTTTGTGTGATTGAGGAAACACGAGTTGTAGCTTGGTGCAGCTCGTGTATGCTCCTCAGCCGTCACACTTAGAGGCGTGAATGTGACTGAATGGTTGTATTGCCGGCCGAGTCACGTTCCAAATATTTACATTTTGGAGCTATTTAGGTGATAACTGCCCCCATTATCTCCTGTTTTAATGGGCACTAACCCATGTTCTAAAGAGACCATTAACTCTCTCTCTTTTAGCCTATAAAAGGAGAGGAGATCATTTATTCAACAACGCTCGGAGAGAGCTAAGTGACATATACGCATACATAGAGGAGTTTCATAAAAAGAAGGCTGAGCTACCTTTCAAGTGATTCAACCATCGTCAACAGCAAAAGATTCGTGAGTCTTGATTCAATTCGTCAACGGAGTACAAGATCGACGCTCCACCGACACTCAGAAAAGAACCCTAGGAAATATAAAATTTCCTTTGTTTCATTGTTGTCTCTCAATTGTAATCTGAGATAATTACAATCTAAAAAGAGTATATAGAAGTGTTGTCGAAATGTATTTTTATAGAGTTGTGATTAGAATATAGAGAAGTGACTTATAAATATTTAGTTTGGAATGAATAGAATATTGACTATAACAATTGAGAGATTATGACAAGGTTTAGTTTACAGACTGGTTCAAGGTCTGACAGAAAACTAAAATGGAAAGCGGCGGTCGAAATATTTTTATGGCTAAATGTCATAAAACCCCCCTTAATTTTGGATGATTGTAAAACACCGCTTTGACTTTCAAATTATCAGATAACCCTCCTTAAATTTAGGTGTTATCAGAAAACCACGTTTAACTTTGAGATTTCATAAGAAAACCTCCTAAATTAGGGGGTTTGTGATAAAACCTCAAAGTTGAAGGATTTTTCTGATAAAATATGAAAGTTCAAGGGTGTTTTGTGATAATCCCTATATTTTGTGATAAAACCTCAAAGTTGAAGGATTTTTTTTATATTTTGAAAGTTAAAGGGGTTTTCTAATAATCGTCCAAAGTTTGGGGGCAGGGTTATCCGACAATTGTTTAAGATAAGGGGGATTTCTGATAGTTAGCTTATTTTTTTATTATTAATGATTAGAGAATGTGATCTCTCCTTTTAAGTTGCAGCTATCGAAGAGTATTCAATTACTGAAATTCTTATCTTCTTGTCCAAATTCAAAGGATATGATGAACCTAATTAGGTGGGATGTCATCCATCTCACTTGTTTTTAAAAAGGTAAAATTGATTTTTGACCGTATTCGTTTCGTGAGGTTTTTTTTATAGGGGTTTTTATTTTTACCCCCATTTATTTACTTCACTTTACCTCTAAACCCAATAACTATTTCCTGTATTCTTA
>JBAKGM010000200.1:10865955-10885454 GCA_037177215.1 Asparagus racemosus | reverse complement strand
AACGAGGAGACCGTCGACGAGTTCGACAAGAACTAGCCCATCAGCGGCGACCTCGCCCAGCTCCTCGCCTTCGTCCTTGCCGACAACCTCGCTCGGCTCGAGACCCTCGAGGAAGCGGTGTTGAGGAGGATGATGAAGGTGGGGAGGCTGATAACGGGGAAGAAGAGGAGAGATAATAACAGATTGGGATTAAAGGGGTAGGGCTATTTTGGGGCTTTAGCCATATTAATGTATAAATAAAATATACTCTATTAATAAATTATACAATTTGGGCTTAGAGGCAAATACCAAAAGTTATTTGGGTCCAAGGATACAAAAAAAAGTTATTGGGTTTTTTGATAAATCAGGGTAAACTTTTGGGGCTAAAAACAAAAACCCCTTTTTTATAATTTAGTGTATGACTTCTACAATTACTTTTACGTCCCTCAAATTCTAAGAAGCCTTGCATTTTGGTCAACCAATGACCAGCGGATCCCTCGGTTAATGTTTTTTTTTTAATTTTTATAAACACGAAGGGATTTTGATTAGAGCACAAACTGAGGGATACATCGGGTCAGAGAGGGACTAAATTGCAAAATCCTTCAAGATTTGAGATACTGATGAAAAATTTCAAAGATATAAGCAACCAATATGGAATTATTGAAGATGAGAGGTACTTAATATCTAAATAACCCAATAAAAATTAGTTCCAAATTGCTGAGTCTTTTGGTGTAGGCGGCCTTTTATAACAGTATATCGCATCTTTGAATTTGTTTTAGAAAATCTAATCCTTGAACTTATCGTTCTTATGTAATTAATGGCTAAATATCATAAAATCCTTTCTTCGTTTTGACAATTACATTGACAGTTATATGTCTAGTTTTATTAGTACTGAAGGCCTAGCCGCCTAAGCCGTAATGAAAATAAGAATTCTAGTATACAAACTAATGTGAAGAGCCGCAATTTCAATGTAAGAGCGATTTTCGGATAACTTCTCACAAATTTTAAAATATTAGAAAACCATCCTAAAGTTAGGAGCTACCAGAAAACCCCCTTTAAATTGAATTTTTATCGGAAAACTCCCCTAACAGACTAGGTATAAAAAATCACGGCTTTTGTATGGCTAAGTAATAGTATGCATTATGCACGAGGATTTTTTTGTCAATAAAAATAATTATTAACTCTACTAGGGGGTTTTCTGATAAAACCTTGAACTTAAATGGTGTTACTGTTATATCATAAACCGTAAATGGGGGGTTGAGGTTTATGGTATTTTGAAAGTTATAGGAGGTTACCTGATAATCCTTCAAAGTTAAGCGTGGTTTTCTGATATTTAGCCATAATTAATCCACGGCGTCATAGCCTAATTTCATCACTCCCCCTCGTTCCACTCTCCTCCTTCTCCACTTCCAATTCAAACCTCTGACTTTTTTCCTCAGTCCGCTCCGGCGTTCTCTCCTACTCCTATAAAACCCTAACCCTCTCCAATGTCTCCCTCCAAAATCAAAACCCTAACCTCAACATCTCTAAAATACACATGCCTTTCTCCCTCATCTCCATCGAAACCCTAGATTACCTCACAACCCTAACATCAATGGACTCACCTTACCTCCTCCTCTTACTTCTAATCCCTCTCGTTCCTCTGATTTTCCTTTTAGTCCTCTGCTTTCTCGTCCGCCCTAAATCGGTCAAGATCCCGATCAAGAACCGCCACGTGTTCATCACCGGCGGATCGAGCGGTATTGGCCTCTGCATCGCTCGTCAGGCGGCGGCCGAGGGCGCCAGGGTCTCGATCCTCGCCCGAAACCTCGCGAAACTCGAGGAGGCGCGGGATACCGTTCGCCTAGCTACCGGCGTTGAGGTTGGAATCTTCAGTGCTGATGTGAGAGATGCTGAGGCGGTGGCGAGAGCGGTGGAGGAGGCGGGGCCCGTTGATGTGTTGGTGTGTAATCAGGGGATTTTTACACCGAAGGAGCTGGAGTTGCAGGATATTAGTGAGATTAGGTTGATGATGGAGGTTAATGTGATGGGGACTTTTCATATGATTAAGGCCGCGTTGCCGGCAATGAAGAGGAGGGCGAGGGAGACTGGGGTCCCTGCTTCTATTGCTCTTGTTTCTTCTCAAGCTGGGCAGGTGAGATTTCTAAGTATAATTGATTGTTTTTCACTACATCTGGGAATAAATTTAGTTGAAGTAATATCTTTTTTTTCTGCTGCAACTTGGGTGGGGCTGGGATTTTTCCTGCTATTGTTATTTGCAGCATATGATCATAGTAGTAATTTTATAACAATCGGCATTAGTTCTTTTTATAGCCAACATAATTATCACATGAACGTGTGCCTTGGCATTTTACGCCAGCAATTGAATTGTTCGGCTCCTTGATGATCATACATGTGTACTGGATGCTGAATTTCTGTTGAGATACTCGAATTACTCTATATTGTTTGGTCTAAGTGCATGTGATTTCCGCTATGCCTTGGATTTTCTGCAATTTCAAATGTTTGAGATTCTTATCTGCTGAAGTTTTTCTTCCTCTCATTTCCAGTAGCATTTCTAGTACCGTAATAACATCATTGGTCACTTCAGTTAATATTTCCTCCAAGAAATTATGGAGTGGTTTTTGAGGTGTTGAATTTGGTGAGCAGTTGGACCCACTTGCCTGTTCCTATTAAAAATAAGTTCTTTGGTGACTTACTTGGAAGCTCAAACTGTTTTCTAGCTTTCTTTTGATATTTATCATAATGTCATGGGTTGACCAAGCACTTTGGGTAATTCTAATGATGATTCTAGAAGTATCTCTTAGGAATTGGATTAATGTTTTAAAAAGCCTCTGCCTAGCCCCCCTAGGTGGTACCTAGGCCGCGCACCTAGCGGCTAGGCCTAGGCAATTCCTAGGGTGCCACCTAGGTTTTGGGAGCGCCTAGTAGAGCGTGGGTGGACTGCACCCTTTAGGCCTTGATTATGGTCTCCTCCGTTGAAGCCTCCACTCCTCCAACCTACTCCAACCGCCACATATGAACACCTCCTCCAACATCCTCCTTTTCTTCTTGAAATAGATTCAAAATTCAAATATTTGATGCAACATAAGAGTTTAAATGTCTTGCTATCAAAAGTTTGTCATCATTTATTATCAACCTGGCCAATACCTTACCTTAATAAGATATAGGAAAGTTATTTTTAAAAAAAATTCACATTGCATTCTCAATGATGATGGACCTTCTGTTAGTTTTTTACCCTCCAAAATTCCCATATATGGATATTTCATGATGTACTGACTAAGTTTAATGAAGTATTTGCACCTTATTAATTTTTGTCTTTGTTTAATAGGAGAACAATATTTAGCATCTCGTGCATCAGAAGCTTGAAGTCTGTTTTGATTATATTGTATTGATTTGCTGCTGTTTGCTTCAAGGTTGGTGTCTATGGATATACAGCTTATGCTGCAAGCAAATTTGCCCTTCGGGGTTTAGGGGAGGCTTTGCAGCAGGAGGTTGTGTCTGACAACATTCGTGTGAGTCTGATATTTCCTCCGGATACGGACACTCCAGGCTTTGCCGAAGGTATAGAATTAAAAACATGCTTTCCTAGAGTTAATTCCTTCTAGCTTACAGGATAGGTAGATGGTGTGTTTTCTTAAACGTCATTTTATTGGTCATTTGATTTCATGCAGATTCTCAAGCTAAATGAGGCAAATTCTTTTATTAGCTTGTACTATTCTACTGGAGTAGATTAATTATGCTGATTAGTGTCTTAGCATCCAATTCCTATTTTACATAATTACCGAGTAGTTTTACAAAGTAGACACATTAGTTTTGAAGATTGATAATTGATTGGTCAAGCTAGTGATGCTAGGAAGCTTTAAGGCTAAAGTTTCTGGCTGATAACTTTGCACCTTGTAACATTCTAATATTTTCCTAATTTAATTTAATATGCAGATTCTGTAATCATCTACCTTGTTAACTTGTTATTTGTGTTATATGGTGGCTCCCAATGTCGTGACATTTCATGTGTGAGCATGTTGTAAAGATACCTGTGCACATGTTTCCACCCATTTCCTCTTTCTCACGTTCTATTTTGAATAGCTCTCTCCTGCTTATGTTGGATAATCAATTTCTTTAATTTGTCAACTCCCAAAATTGTTGGAATATCTGTGCAGTCGTTAATCAGTGAAACTGCACTGACTTGCCTTTCTTCTGTATGTCTATCGTTTCAAGATTAATATAGTTTACATTATTAAGTTTATACTAGGTTCAGGTTATTTAAGTGCACGCGCTCCTTACTTTCCCTATGATACTCTTGGTAACTTTCTCTTTTTTTCATCAGAATGACCAACCACTAATGGGAATATAAGGTTATACCGTTATATACTACTGCTCCATTCATTATTCTCTTGCCATAATTGTGGACGAGAAATGAAATGATGTATGAGCGCTACTTTTATCCATGAATCATGATCTCATGTCATGAGTCTCATGACATATCATGTCAAGGTTTTAAATATTGGCTGTCGGGGAAATATCAGATGGCCAAAATCTATATCAAATTGCAGATATCAGAGACATATTGAGGATAAGTAGTAAATGTTGGAGTGCCGAATTAGATGATATGCATATATATAGATTGCAGATATTAGAGAAATATTGGGGATAAGTAGTAAATATCGGAGTGCCGAATCAGATGATATGCATGTATATTATAATGTCCTAAAATATAATTTAAACATCATGCTCAATGAAATCTACACGTGCAGAAAAGTTAAATAATATATATTTAGCATTACTAGCAAATTGTAGAAACTTACTTAGGGAAAAGAGCCTACTAGAATTTTGCTAAAAAACATTAAAGAAATTTGCATGACTATTTTGTTTTGCGGCAAACTATATAAAAGGATATATCAGCCAACAATATCGGTTGATATATCAGCCATGTTGGGGATGTCTAGCAAAACATTACTAAAATGCGGTAAATGATATTTAGACAATATCGTTTTGTGGCAAGCCTTTAAAAGGATATATCGGCCTATATATCGGCTATATCGGAGATATTTAAAAGTTAAAACAATGCTGTTATGTAAGCAACTAAGCATCTCAATGTTGGATAACCGTTCTCATTGGTCAGTGAAATCCAATTTCTCTACCCATGGATTATAATCTAGATCTATGGCAAAACCCTTGTTCTTAGATGGACAGCTGGTGTATCATTTTGTTAAATACTTCACGGATTTTTCTGGGTCATAGCTGTCCCTAGTTTGTTGAGTAGAGTCTTGGATAGTAAACAAATGTTTCTAACCATAGCAGTCTTGGATATTAAATGATAAATGCATCCTCTTAAATTCGTATAAAAATTTAACTCCTCTCCGTGCTAGAGCCTGGATTTTAACTCTAGATGGAGCATCAATCTTATTTATATAAAAAAAAAGAACTTTTCCATACCCCTAAGCTAAAAAAATGGTAGCTAAAGTTTACATAAACTGCATAATATCCAAACTAAGTACAAAAGTTTTAAAATGATAGTGTTATCTAACGAGTGAAATAAACTACAATTTTGTACTTAAATGATAGTGTTATCTAAAGAGTGAAATAAACTACAAATAGTTATATAGTGGTTTTTGAGATTTTTTATTTCTCGAAATAAAGTGAAAATCAAAGGAGCAAAGATTTCATTCGCAATGAGGACCTGTGGGTCTATGCTAATTATCATGGACGCCCACACATAGTTTGAAGATCCCCTATATTATGCCCTATATTTTGCTGTCATTTATAGTTTTCTCCTTTATAGTGTTTCTTGTTGAAGCTATGTACTCTCATTTCTTACTGTGTTTTATTACCTTGAACTAAATTTTGGATAATTTTAATGCAGAACACAGGCTAAGGCCAGAAACCACTAATCTGATAGCTGGATCTGAGGGTTCTGCAATGAAGGCTGATGATGTTGCTAAAATATCCTTAAATGGTATCAAATCTGGAGCTTTTATTGTACCCTGTGGTTTCGAGGGAACCATGCTAGCCATTGCAACAGCAGGCCTGTCACCACAGCCATCAAGCTTAAGAGCATTCATCGAGGTTTTGGGTGCTGGTTTGATGCGCTTCCTAGGGCTATGTTTCCAGTGGAATTGGTATAGCATAATACAGAAGTGCCATGCCAAGAAAAATAGTAAGTTCATAAGAAGACTATAGCAGTCCTTTGATTTCATTAGTTAAAACACCCTGCTGTGAAGTTTTAAATTGGCGAGCCTTCTTTGTTCTTGTGTTCGTGATGCAGAAAAGCTATATTGGACACTTTATAGATGCGTGGGATCATGTCTCTAAAATGTGGTTTCTGATACTGACACATAGCATATCTTAAAATTATAGGATGTATATTCAATATTTATAAGTCACTGTATTTATACTCTTGAGAGACACTCTTTTCACACTAGCTTGATAATCACTCAGCTTGTGGAAGGAACCCACATGACACTGTTGCTTGAGTAACTAAAAAAAGTTATCTATAAATAGTTATAATTTTTTTTTGAAATTGTTAAAACTGTTTGCAGGGATGGAAATTAATTGTTGAATGAAGAACATGAATTCGGAATATATAACAATAAGAGGTCATTTGAACATTGAATCATTGATTACCTTAAATTAAGAGTTACACTGATCATTACTTTGTAATTCTTATTCCTTTCATTTGTTATAAAAAAACTTTAAACTAACTCAAGAATTTATTATAATTAAACTGCACAACATAAATATTTCATACATACACATGTGCATGCATATATACATGAATATGCATATATATGCTTTCCATGATTTGTTGAGTCTGCATGTCCTGTGTTCATGTGACATCATGCATTTTCTTTTCAGTGTCTTGTTTTTGTAACTGTGATATTATTACGCCCCTTTCTTATATATTTAATTTAAGAGGCGTACATGCTTACAGTGTTAACTTGGACTACAGAATTTTTATGAATTATTTTGGTATTTCTCGATGCAGATTACAGATCAATTTATTTCTTTAAAGTTAGTAAAGAGACTTTAAGTAATGATGATTCATTCATTCTAACTCGCTGAATGTAATGTTTGCAGAGAAGTAAGCTGCTTACATGGAATATATTGAAAACCTTGGTAGTAGGGGTTTTACGCCTGAGAAGACTGGAGATCATCTTCTGCTTAAGAAAATTGTGCTGGAGACTGTTTGGTAACATCCGATTACTGTGTTCAATAAAGTCTTGTTTGTAGACTAATGTAAGAATAAGCGTAGATTGGGAGTTATCTGTCATATTTTCATCCATTTTCCATTTTCACTTTGTATTGCAATGTATTTTCACCCTGTTGTAATGATATACAATCTCAGTAAACTCTTGTTTTTGTTGTCTAATAAGAATTGTTTCTTCCTCGTATTCATGAAAAGATGGATAGTGAAGAATGTGTGGAGACGTGCGCGCCAACCTGAATGATTCTTTGCAGGAGAAATGATTAGTATTTGAGTTCTCGCCATTTTCAGAAGTAGATTAGATAAAGAATTTCTCAATTATGTGGTGCTCGTTATCTGTTAAGTCTAGTTTTTCTTTAGTAAATTTGCTGACCTAATAAAATATAACGTGGATTACTGACGGTGTACTGTTTAAGGTTTGGGTCCTTTGCACGGTGACTTTTGCAATGGAGAAACGAATTTCTTACCCATAATCATCAACTAATAATATATCATTCCTAAATTGCATTTATTCTCACTTTCACCGAAAATAAATAAGAATTCCATCTAAAAATTAAATAAAATAAATAGTAACTGCTTGTTAACTATAACAATCATGATTAAGAACAAAATCACCGAAACGCAATAGCCGCCGGACTCCCTTATATTTTCATCAGAAGAAACTCAGTTCAGAGATCCCTCACTTTCATAGTATCCTTTACCTGCAACAAAATCTTTGTCACTTACAATGAACTCCACAGACAAGCTTGTTATTGCGATCGCTCGCATTGAATCTACGCTCGCCCTTTCATTTTTTCAGAGGAGGCATGCCTTCGCCGTGGAACAACGAACGGTGGCTTGGTAGAATGCCCATGTCAAGCACATCGATGATCAATCCTTGGCCGAGATTGGACTCGTTCCATAAGTAGCCTGCATCTTGACAACCCAAGAATTTATCCGCGTAGGCGTGGAAGATCCCAGATTTAGCCTGAGACTAGATCGGACTCGGTTAACCTCGCAGGGACCCATTAAGGATATTGTGGTATGAATAGACCATGTGTAAGTTGGCATTGTTATCGCTCGCAATTGTATTGGGTAAAAAGCTTCAATATCAAGCCTCTCGATGCTCTGAGGTCAAAAGAGTGCCTCATGACGGTGGAAGACGCAGGACTTACGTGATCAATGTATGTTCGCATTCGACCACCATCATCGGATAAACTCCGTGCAAAAATAAAAGAAATACTGAAATAGGCGAAAAGCCGAAGATTAGCCATTCTTGGATTAATTAGCCTTTGGTGTTCTTCTCTGTGATATCAGTAGTTGTGGTGGAACCATGCTATATATTTTTGTGTGTCCTGGACGAATAAGAAAGCATCTGCCGGTATTTTTTGTTCATTTTGAAATTATTTGTCCTAAAAATTGCATATTGAATGAAGATGCAATTGTACCACAAATACACAGCCAAGTATTGGCGTTTTAGATGAGGAGAAGAAAACATATGGGGCAACATGTGAGACTTACTTCTGGTGCAACCTTTAGGAGGGGCCCGTTTGGTAGCTTGCAACTGGAGTGGTTGCAACTCCAGTTACATGCAATTGTATCAATAGTGTTCAGTTGCAAGTGTTTGTTTAGTTGCAACTTATTGTTGCAATTGCAACTACAGTTGCAAAACGTTACTTAGTTGCAACATATGACTTACGTTCAAATGGCCGCAAGTTACAATTGCAACTTTATTTGCAACTAGCCCAAATTTATAAAAACTCAAAATCATTATTTAATTTTGAAAAAATCTAAGAATTAATTAAAGATTTAATATTATTATATTTTCTTTAATAAAACTTTTTTCAAAAATAAAATATTCTAAAATATTTTTTTTCTTGAAAGATGTCTTTCTAAAAATATTTTTTAAAAAATCTATTTTATAAGATAATTATAAAAAATATTTTATGAAAAATAATATTATTTCAGTAAAATAATTTTTGGAAAACCTATTTATTTTCTAAAAAATATTATTTTTTATTTTAAAAAAACATTAAATTTTAAAATTAATTATTTTAAAAATACTAATTTAATAAAAAATATTTTTAAAAAACTTAAAAACTTTTCAAGATAATATTATTGTTATGAAAAAAATAGTTTTTAGGAAAAATAAATTTTTCAAAGATATTTTTAAAAAAATTATTTGTTTGTAAAAATTTATTTTTTTGAAAAATATTATTTTTTTGAAAAATATTATTTTTTTGAAAAATATTATTTTTTAAGAAAAATATTTTATTTAAAAAATTCATAAAATATATGTCTTCAAAATATTATTTTACAAGCATAGTATTGTTTTATCATAGAATATTATTTTTATATTATATTACAAAAAATATTTTTTAGAAAATTTAAAAAATTAGTTTTCTTAAAAATAAAAATTCATTATTTTTTAAAAATAAATATTTTTATGGTCTGAAAAGAAATAATAGTTTTATTAGTTTATTAAAAAGAAAAAATGAGTCGCATATGTAAAGTTATAAGCAGAATTAAATAACTACAACCGCAAGTTGTAAAATTTAAAATTTGAACCAAACAATTGTAAATGTATTTGCATGCGAGAATAGTCACAACATCTCAATTGCATGACTTGCATTGCAACTATAGTTGCAAGCTACCAAACGCCCCCTAATGCAATGATCGAGAAAATTGGATTTACATATGTAGAGCATTTTCACAATTGTAGATGATATCTAATAATTATCTAGAATATTTTTCACATATTTTAAATATAACTAAATATTATTTAATAAGTGAATTATACTTTTTCTCACTTTTTATCCAAAAGAAACCATAATTGTGCATCGTGTTGACATAGAAAATGAATTCTAAACTGCTTCACTTTGCTTTAAAGAAAATACAAAACCCACTAATGCTCAAAAGGTTTCTTCCAGACGCCCGTGCTTCTGAGGTTATACGCTAGTGCGTAGAGCAAAAGATTGCACTCTTGTGACACAAGAGTATGCATGAATATTATTCAGTTAAGTCAAAATTTCTAATTATGATGTACACGTATTATTTATGATATTATGAAGATTCCCAAGGGATTAAAGTCAGTTAGTTGCGAGCCCGAATTTTTTTTGTGTTTGTGTCTTTATAAAAAGTAGCATTTTTAATCAATAAATCACAGATCTTTCTTCACAAAAAAGATGCTTTTGACTAGACACGAAAGCCCGCAATCCCCATTTTGGCTGGCGCCAATATGAGCCCTTTAGCACTCCAGAGTATTTCTTTAATAACATTCTTGCCTTTTGAAGTGCGTATAACATAATCTTCCACCTTAAGAAGCGTTAGGTTCAAATCTCTGCATATCTTGCGCATTATTCACTTTATGATGCCGCACATGCCTAACCCATCTCAAAATAATATTAGCACTCATCAAATCATAGAATTGCTAACCCCTAGGATGCAACAATTTGTCATCCTGTATACTTGACTTTATCTGAGTCACAGTATCCTTGACTCCAATATCACCTTAGTATGGTCAATGAAGTTTGTACCTACCAGAGGTTAATGGTAGATTTAAATTAATTATTTTGACCCCAAAAGGTTAAACTGTTAGTTCTTGAATCTCAACCACATGTTAAGCATTCACATTCCCACTCAATTTCTCATATGAGACTAAATCTTAACTCGGTACATTCATTAACTTCATGTTTTCAACTATGAGACGCAAACCTAACATTAAATGAATTCAAACTAATAACTAAAGTTTGAGACCTAACCTAAGGGGCAAGATATTGGACTTGTGGTGTCTGCTTGGGCCTAATCAAATGGGAAATGTGTAATTCTACGTAGCCCTACTAGCCTTAGTCTTGATCTAGATATGTGGGCGCTCTTATAATTGTAAATTGTTCAATAAGAAAGAATGAAACCCTAGTGCAGTCGTGGACGAAAGAAAATTAGTCACGTAAAAGTCATTGTATTTTGTGATTAATTTTTGTGTCTTTCTTGATTTCTCTCTCACTTGTAGGGGATTCTATTCCTAACACAGAAGAGTGGGAAAAACTTTTATGGTGGAAAGCATTGAATTTGTGATTGTACGTCCGTGCCTAGAGAAATAATAAAGGTCTTGGACATTAGGGTTTTCATCGTAGTGTTGCTCTTATTAGGAGTTTAGGGTTCTAAACTTGAGCTTAAGTCATGATAAAAGACTTTGGTGCCTATTGTCTCAACTTATTAGTTAGCTTGTCAAGGGAAAAAGTAAGGAAACCAACCATAGATTGTGCCCTTTGCCAAATTCAAAGATTAGAGTGGTAATGCACTTTCAAGAGGGAGATCCTACCTAGCGTACTTATTTTAGACTATATAGCCTTTTGCATGAGACTTTGTATTCGGTCTTCTAGTTTTGTGCTCCGATAATTTATCAATTAACGTAGTAGAATTTTCCTTTGTTGCCTCTAGATGTGTACATTTCGGCAATAGACGTGACCTAGCCCAGCCTATACACTTACCATCATAAAATACATTTGTCCATCGTCCAGATGTGAGCCCAACTATACTCTGGTCCGGTTCATGTTAAATCACCCAAAAAGAGAAAGGAAAATTTCAGAAATAATTATTAGGTATTTTCCACAAATATTAACTTCTTCATTAAATTAGCATGACGGATACATGTTAATGTAAGTTGGTACTTCTGCGCACTTCAAATATATTTTAGACTTTTAACAACGTTGTTAACAGCCATTAGAGTAATTCTTTGATGTAATGTGATCTCTTTCTATAGATTTGGAGTTTTATGATATTTTTCTCCAATGAAAAATAGTTTATGATAATCTGTGCAAAATATCTACTCGTTAATGGCAGTTTAGTAGTTAATGGAGGAAAGAAACCAGCATACATTAATCCTAAATTGTTGGGTCTAGAGGACCACAAATTTAATTTGGATCACTTGTAATTCAAGAATTTAAGATTGAATAGCAGGATTCTCCAAAACTAAAGTTAGCCAACTTTCTCCATCTTTCAGTAAATCATGTTAGCTACACATGGATCTTACCGTCCTGATTTACATGAATATTTATATTCACATCTTCAATAATTTTGGCTCAGTGTGAAACAGAATGGAAGAATATAATTCAAATAGCTGACACCAAAATATGGAATAAAAGCTTTCTTAATGTTGTTGTTGTTATTGTAGTATATCTTCAATGAAAATGGATATAGTACTGATAATTATTAATGCTTAAATCTGAGCCACATATCCCATTAATTTTAAATTTAGTCCTGTTTGCAAGTTATCATGTAAGAGCTAAATACTAGTAGGAAGTCTAACTTTCTTATAAATCACGCTGAATGATTGGCATAGTGATGCATCAACATCGCTAATATGAATATACATATCAGATGGCTTTGGCACGTCATACAAAAAATAAATAAATAAGTAAAAAAATACTCTTTGTTAAAGGTTTTGTTAGCAAATATTATTTGTTAAAGATTTCATGCAGATCTTTGATCAAAATAAGTGAGCCTAACTAGAATTAAGATCAGTATCCACACCTCTAATCACAGGTCAATGGATCTTAAAGATTAATTCTCCTCCACTGTATTGCATGTTGCTGGCCCGCATTAGATGCTTAAGCATCGTTAAAGAATATCGTTTAGACCATTTCAACTATAGAAAAGTCTATGCTCTAAAGATTTAAAACGGAGAGGCAGCTTGAGCTTCAAGATGAGAGAATAAGTGATACAAGATACATGTGACTGCAAAAAAGTTTTATGTAAATTTACATTTGTGTGGCTCAAAAATCCAATTTGAAGCAAAAATGGTAAACAAAAAGTAATTTTATCTTTAATGTTAATGAGAAAGAAATAGGACAAAGTTACACATAAACCTCAAAATCACCTTTAGGAGACGCATATTTCACTAGAATTTGGACAAGAAAGTTATAGAGATGTGTAAGGCCCGGTCAAGTATATAGTTTTATAGAAGTGAATAAGTTTAGATACATGTAACATTTTCCAAAATTTCCAAGTTTACTTGGTCTAAAAATTTATAATGTAAATATCATTTTTATATCTTTCAATCAATCAAGTATGGATGGAAAGAGGTAGTGTAAAAATAGGATTTCCCCCACCATCTTTTCTATAGCAAAATAAAAAATAACATTAAAAAAATCCCCACCATCACCACCTCCACAATCCAAATAGAAAACAAGTTCATTGTGTATCCACATGTCTATTTGACTTTTCAATGTAACCCTAGCAAAGCCTTTCCACATTGTATAACATGATCCCATTTTTGTTTTTTCGCATCATTTATCCAATTTTTCAATAGTACTCTTACGTATCCTACAACCATGCATATAAATATATTCCTATAAGCTAATAAATATCTATCAATTTTCAATAGTACTTTTCAATATTCTTTGGTACTTCCAAGCCGTATACAAGTTAGCCAATCTGTTATCCACAAACTAAGGATGGAATAAGATCAACTTAGATGAACAGCGATCATGTTGATATTTTGCACAGTTGACTCTCCTTATTCTAATGCGCCAATTGCTCCATATAACATGCAAACATGCACATGCAATTCCTAATGTATACGCGTTAAATACCTATAAATAACCCATACAACTTAGAAGGGAAACTCCCATCGCAACCAAACTCCTCACTTTAGATCCCAAACATGACTCTACCATTCTTCACACTCTTCTCCTTCCTCCTCCTCTCAAACCCTCTCCCCTCGACCGCCGCTAGAGCCAATAATGGCAGAGCTCGACCAACCGTACCGAAAACCACCACCACCGACAGCCTAAATACGTACATAATACACGTACAAAGACCGCCAGATACGGCATCAATCTCCTCAAATTTGACTGCAGACCTCCGAGAAAAATGGTACAGATCATTCTTGCCTACATCGACAGCGAGCACCAGCAAATCCCGGCTAGTCCATTCATACAAGAGCATCATTGACGGGTTCGCTGCTCAGCTGACGAGCCGAGAACTCACCGAGATGGCGAAGAAATCAGGGTTCATTCACGCGTACGCCGACCACATTTTGCCACTCCAAACCACACACTCCCCTGCATTCCTCGGCCTACAACGAGGCTCTGCAGTGTTGTGGAACGACTCGAACCTTGGTCGAGGCGTCATTATCGGGGTTCTAGATACTGGAATTTCACCGGGCCACCCTTCTTTTAGCGGCAAAGGGATGCCCCCTCCGCCGTCAAAATGGAAGGGGACCTGTGAGTTTAGAGCTTCTCTATGCAACAACAAGCTCATTGGTGCGCGGAGTTTGGTAGAAGGAGCGGCAGCGGGACCCTATGATGACAACGGGCATGGAACTCACACGGCCAGCACGGCTGCCGGTGCATTCGTCGAGAATGCCAGTGTCGACCGGCTGGCTAAGGGCACTGCAGTAGGAATGGCGCCATTGGCTCACTTGGCGATCTATAAGGTTTGTTCAGGTGAAGGTTGCTTTCTGTCAGATATACTGGCTGGAATGGACGCGGCCGTCGATGACGGAGTTGACGTGATTTCGATTTCTATAGGCGGAGGATCGCAGGAATTCTACAACGATGCTATCGCCATTGGCGCGTTTGGTGCGATAGAGAGGGGCGTTTTTGTTAGCAGCGCTGCAGGGAACGCTGGCCCATTTTACTACTCAGTTATGAATACGGCTCCGTGGTTGCTGACAGTCGGAGCGAGCACCATTGACCGATCGATCCGAGCAACGGTGAAGCTCGGTAACAAGGCTGAGTTCAACGGAGAGTCGGCCTACCAGCCGAAAGGCTGGAATGCTACACTGCGGCCTCTGGTGTATCCTGGCTCGATTAGATTGAACTCATCAAACACAGTTTGCGGCAACAGTTCACTAGATGATATCGATGTCAGGGGAAAGATTGTGCTCTGCGATGATGGCGACATAGATTGGGTTGAAAAGGGGGTGAACGTCAAGAAAGCTGGAGGTGCCGGTATGATCATTGCAAATTCGGATATTGGAGGATTCACCCTTCCAGCCACCGTACACGTCCTCCCGGCATCACACGTGAGCTATGTCGATGGATTGAAGATCAAATCTTATATCGATTCCACCGATGCTCCTACATCCACGATCATATTTAAGGGTACAATACTCGGAATATCTCCGGCTCCAGTAGTAGCGTCGTTCTCTGGCAGAGGGCCGAGCCTGGTCGACCCGACAATTCTCAAGCCGGACATCATCGGTCCAGGAACGAACATTTTAGCAGCATGGACTCCTCCGATGAAATTCAACATCATTTCCGGCACATCAATGTCGACCCCGCATCTCAGCGGCATCACAGCCCTACTGAAAAGTGCACACCCCGACTGGTCACCAGCCGCGGTAAAATCCGCAATCATGACAACAGCTTACACTACAACTGCATACGACAACAATCTGATTCTCGATGAGAGCCACAACCCTGCTGAACTTCTCGATGTCGGGGCTGGCCATGTGAACCCCTTGAAGGCCAGCAACCCAGGGCTCATCTATGACATCAGCCCTGAAGACTATGTTGCCCACCTCTGCGGCCTCGGGTACAGCAATCGACGAGTGAGTGTCATAGCTCGACAAACCAAAGTCAACTGTAGGTTGATAAGAAAGAAATTAAATTCAGATCTCAACTATCCATCGTTTATGGTCACATTGAGCCAGACCAACTTCCATAACGTAACAGTGTGGCGAACCGTGACGAATGTGGGAGCTCCGCGCTCAAAGTATACCGTACAAGTTACGCATCCGAAAGGGGTAGCAGTGAGAGTGAAACCGAAGAAGATCGTGTTTTCGAAGTATAACCAGAAACTGCAGTATTCAGTTACATTTACAGGTAGAGGAAGATCAAGAAGAGGTTCGAATTCTCTGCAGGGGCATTTGACATGGGTTTCTTCTGATAACAGTATAAGAGTTAATAGTCCTATACAGGTGATGCTCCCTTGAGAATGAAGGGAACATCAGAGCTAGCATCTGGTTTACTGAAACGCTCATTGTAGCATTATAGCAAATTAGCAATTTCCTTTGGTTTCTTGTTCACCTTTACTTCTTGTGTTCAGTAAGAAAAAAGATTGCCTCGATTCTTAGCAGAATTCCTCATTCTTCTACACGTATCAAAGGATTAAAGAAATACTGAGTGCAGAATTGAACAAATTTCGCTATTGAAGCTGTAACATCTCTTATACTAAATACGAGTGCCGAGTTGAATTATAGACAATAGATACTGATAAATGAGTTAAGAGATGATTAACTGTTACAAAATATAGATGAGGTAATTATCTGTGGACTGTAACTTACCCTTTAAAAATGTAAACTAAAAGACAATTCACAATCGAGCATTATCATGGAACAGACAATACATGGTGGAGGGCTCCACATAATTTGATCAATTAAAGCATAGAGATTAACTCTGTTCGGAATTACATTGTTGACTTAAAAGAGGTTGCCTTTTCTTTCAAACAAATCATCAAACAGTTCGTGTACTTCTTGGATAAATCTCTACGTAAAAGACTTCTATACCATAAACAGCCCGTTGAAGGATTAATGATTTGTTATGGTATTGGAAATCATTCCTTCGATTAATTAGTACACCGACCAAATTATTAATTAGTACAAATTCTAGAAAGTAGCAGCTCTTGATTATATTTATTTATGAAAACGAAAATTTGAAGAGAAGTACATTGGGGACGAATGAAGAAGCAGATAATGATTTTATTTGGAATTAAAAACTGAAACAAAGAAGTACCTGCTTCGGCGGTGGAGCAGCAATTTGCTTCGGATCTTAACGGCTCAAGTAACCTCCTGTTATCATGTCCCAGGAAAGAAAGGCTTTACATGAATACGAGAAATACAATTATATTTTAACGATGATTAGAATAGGGTTATTTAGATATTAGTCCCTCAAGTCTTCAATACTTACATATTACCACCTCAAATCATTTAAATTCATCATACGCCGTTGAAATCTGAAGGTGTCTTGGAAACTGATCGCTCAAGTTAACTGATTCTCTAAAATCTGTTATTTTGAGAGGAACTTTCAGTTTAACCCTAGTTAAGAGAGTGTTTGTTTGCATGTAAGTGAACCATAAAAGTGAGAAAGTGGCTTTTTAAAAAATATTTTAGGTGTTTGATTGCAAGCATATGGTTACGAAAGTAAAATACTAGAAAATTGTCACATAGGATTTAACGCAATTTTAACTTCTCCTAAAAAAGTGGAGATGCCATATAAAAGTGACAAAAAAGTAACTAATTTTAATAGGCTAAATACCCAGATTGGTATTTTAATTCCCCCCAATTACTAATAAGTTGTTTTAATTAGGCAAACCTACTTTAATACATTTTGATTTATTCAAATAACCAATAAGACATAATATCTCATTGCCAGCTAAATTTCGGACGAGAGCATGTCACGTGCGTGGCACGCGATGACTTAAAATGTTTTTAGATGCTGATTTGGAGCCTCTTAAATGACATGGTAGGGTGTACACGAGAGAATAACCGCCCTAAAATTCTCAAATCTCTAAAAATAGGACATATTCACCTCTTTTTTCCTAGAACTTGAATGAGAGAGAGAGAGGGAGAAATTGTGGGGGAGGCCGTTGAAGGAGATAGATCATAGGGATTTTCTGTGATGGTGACCCTTATTTGATGCAGGAGGTGATCTTTGGAGGATGACGACGGTGGTACAACTTGAAGTTGATGCGAAGGCTTGATTCTCTTTATACTTATGAGATCTTTTGGTGGTTTTGAAGAGAAAAAGTTAATCGGGTGTTTACCTTGAGTTAAATGAAAGATAAACCTAAAATTTGGTGCTTTTTGTTAGATTTTTATAAAATGAGGGTTTTCACAGTCAGCTTTTTTCCAATAGGGTTGAATTTTGTTGAAATGGGGTGCTATGGAGTGAAGTATATATCTTTGTTAGTGTTTTTTAAAAAATATTATGGACATTTATATTCAAATTATGTTAGATTCTAAAAAGATGGTTATGCAATATGAGTTAAATTGGTTGCAATTGAGATTGGTATTTTACATGTTAATTACAAGATTATTTCTTTTTTTTTATTTGAAATTATGCATATGGCTGCGCAAATTATGATTAAATATAGACATGGTAGTTCATTTCAGTTTGGAAGTAATGTGGAGTACACTGTACACTGGTGGTTCATTTGGTATTGAGTTTTGTGATGCACATGATATTTCATTAGAGCAACTGAAGATTAGTGTAAAATAATAACAATTATGGGATGTTGTATTAAGTTATTCCTAGTGTAGGACTGGTTAGTGGAGGTTTAAAGCCTCTAAATTTAGACCAAGATCTTGCAGAAATAATTGAGCATGCATTGAGGCATAGAGTGATAGAAATATATGCAAATCATAGTGGTGACATACTATTAGAAGTGCATGTCCCTATTGAAGGTGGTACTCCAACTTTTACATCTCCCAAAAGAAATATTCCTATTGCTAAGAGAAATAAGTTAACACCCAACAAATTCAGACCAAGATCTTGCAGAAATGATTGAGCATGCATTGAAGTATAGAGTGATAGAAATATATGCAAATCACAGTGTTGACATACCATTAGAAGTGCATGTCCCTATTGAAGGTGGCACTCTAACTTTTACATCTCCTAAAAGAAATACTCCTATTGCCAAGAGAAATAAGTTAGCACCCAACAAATTCAGACCAAGATTTTGTAGAAATGATTGAGCATGTATTGATGCATAACGTGATAGAAATTTATGCAAATCATAGTGTTGACATACCATTAGAAGTGCATGTCCCTGTTAAAGGTGGTGCTCCAACTTTTACATCTCCTAAAAGAAATATTCCTATTGCTAAGAGAAAGAAGTTGATATCCAAAAAAAAGACAAAATGTAGAAGAGGGCCAAGAGAGTGCTTCAAACTATACTAGGCCAACTTTTTGACCACTTCTCATTCCCTCCAAATTACCCACTCACACAAATGCACAAACTTCTTCTAGTGATGATGATGATGACTCAGTGGAGGATGAAAATTTCAAAATTGATCCCACTGAGCCATTGTATGATGATGGTGAAGATGTTGAACTGTTTGATGAGTTTAGTGCAAAGAATAGATCAAGAAAGGAAAAGCAGATAATAAAGCCTGATAAGATGGTTGATAAGAAGAAAGGTAAGAAAACATATGAAAGTGTTGGAGGGGAAACTGATTTAAGAGTAGGGGCTTCAAATGTTGATGGTGGTGGATATATAGACTCGGTAGAATATGAAGATAGTGAGACTCAGAATGCATTAGTGTGACGCCCCAGGTTTCAACAAGGCTGCAGTCCAAGGTGAAACCCAGAATGTCAAACCTGCCATGCACCAA